>RJWK010010141.1:0-44183 GCA_004363435.1 Platanista minor | reverse complement strand
ATTGGCACAAAAACAGAAATATAGATCAATGGAACAGGATAGAAAGCCCAGAGATAAACCCACACACATATGGTCACCTTATCTTTGATAAAGGAGGCAGGAATGTACAGTGGAGAAAGGACAGCCTCTTCAATAAGTGGTGCTGGGAAAACTGGACAGGTACATGTAAAAGTATGAGACTAAAACACTCCCTAACACCATAGACAAAAATAATCTCACAACGGATTAAAGACCTAAATGTAAGGCCAGAAACTATCAAACTCTTAGTGAAGAAAACATAGGCAGAACACTCTATGACTTAAATCGCAGCAAGATTCTTTTTGACCCATCTCCTAGAGAAATGGAAATAAAAACAAAAATAAACAAATGGGACCTAATGAAACTTCAAAGCTTTTGCACAGCAAAGGAAACCATAAACAAGACCAAAAGACAACCCTCATAATGGGAGAAAATATTTGCAAATGAAGCAACTGACAAAGGATTAATCTCCAGAATTTACAAGCAGCCAATGAAGCTCAATAACAAAAAAACAAAAAACCCAATCCAAAAATGGGCAGAAGACCTAAATAGACATTTCTCCAAAGAAGATACACAGACTGCAAACAAACACATGAAAGAGTGCTCAACATCATTAATCATTAGAGAAATGCAAATCAAAACTACAATGAGATATCATCTCACACCAGTCAGAATGGCCATCATAAAAAAATCTAGAAACAATAAATGCTGGAGAGGCTGTGGAGAAAAGGGAACACTCTTGCACTGCTGGTGGGAATGTGAATTGATACAGCCACTATGGAGAACAGTATGGAGGTTCCTTAAAAAACTACACGTAGAACTACCATATGACCCAGCAATCCCACTACTGGGCATATACCCTGAGAAAACCATAATTCAAAAAGAGTCATGTACCAAAATGTTCATTGCAGCTCTATTTACAATAGCCAGGAGATGAAAACAACCTAAGTGTCCATCATCGGATGAATGAATAAAGAAGATGTGGCACATATATACAATGGAATATTACTCAGCCATAAAAAGAAACGAAATGGAGTTATTTGTAGTGAGGTGGATGGACCTAGAGTCTGTCATACAGAGTGAAGTAAGTCAGAAAAAGAAAGACAAATACCGTATGCTAACACATATATACGGAATCTAAGAAAAAATGAAATGTTGTGAAGAACCTAGGGGAAAGTCGGGAATAAAGACACAGACCTACTAGAGAATGGGCTTGAGGATATGGGGAGTGGGAGGGGTAAGCTGTGATAAAGTGAGAGAGTGGCATGGACATATGTACACTACCAAACGTAAAATAGATAGCTAGTGGGAAGCAGCCGCATAGCACAGGGAGATTAGCTCGGTGCTTTGTGATCACCTGGATGGGTGGGATGGGAAGGGTGGGAAGGAGGGAGACGCAAGAGGGAGGAGATATAGGAACATATGTATATGTATAATTGATTCACTTTGTTATAAAGCAGAAACTAACACCATTGTAAAGCAATTATACTCCAATAAAGATGTAAAAAAAAAATGTTTATGGAAATCTAGATGAGAACAAATAGAAGTGGGGAGGGAGGATTTTTTAGAAATATTAAGATGATATGATTCATGACATAAGTAGAAAGCTATTTAGGTATATATGGTAAATTATTGAGTATGGGCTTAAGTCAGGGAGAGAACATTAATTACCAAAATATGTGATACTTTGCTCTAACATGATTTTCTGATTCTTGTATGTTTACTCTCTATAATTTCGTAAGTATAATTACCAACATTTTTGGTATTACCAAAAATAAAATAAAACGTTAGTAATAAAAATATTACCAGGTCTTCCCTGGTGGCGCAGTGGTTGAGAGTCCGCCTGGTGATGCAGGGGACACGGGCCCTGGTGCGGGAGGATCCCACATTCCACGGAGCGGCTGGGTCTGTGAGCCATGGCCGTTGAGCCTGTGCATCCGGAGCCTGTGCTCCACAATGGGAGAGGCCACAACAGTGAGAGGCCCGCATACCACAAAAAAAAAAAAAAAAAAAAAAAAAACCAACAAAAATATTACCAACATTTTTCTGGGGTACAAAGAACTGAGAGATTTGAATGGTAAAACATAATGAAATTTGCTAATTGAATAGTCTCTCTACATCTGTATTTGCAATTTGCAAATGTGAAGGTGGATGTGTAGGAGAGAATATAAGAAGATAACAAAAGAATATAACGAAACATATAATTTTGTTTTAGTCTCAAAATCCTAAAACTGTTGTGACAGATAAGAATCTTTTAGCAGCTAGGAAAAAGTCTTACCATTAAGAGAGGTATTTTTATTTCAGCAATAGAATTTATATTTACAGCATGTACATTACATATAACCTAATGAAATCCCTATTTTTCTAAGGTTACATTCTAAAGACAATTGCTGAATTTTTACATTGAGAACCTATATGTTTATGTGTGTGTGTATACATATAAAATTTAACTTCATATGTTTTAATATAAATACATTAAAATATTTTTTTCTTATTCAGGTGATGGGAGCATTTTGATTCACTTACATTCTTGTACTTAGTTCCCTTTGAAGAGAGAAAAAATAAGACAAAACAAAACAAACACACACACAAAACATTGTCCCAATATGTCATTGTACAATATGGTACTCACCAGATTTATTCACCTGTCTGGCCACTCTTTCTGTGCTGCTTCCACATCCCTGTTCTGGGAACTTCCTCTGACCTTCTTTATCAATATGATATAATAAAACAAAGATGCGTAGGGTACTAAGGGAAACAGTTGCACTTCACTGAGCCCAGGGGCTGACAGGCTTGAGAACGTTTCTCAGAAGAAATGATCAATGTAGAACACCATGTAGAAAAGAGTCGTGGAGCTGATAGTAGTCAGCATGAACCTGCACTGTTTTTCCAGCAGTAAAGTCTGTATGCTTATGTTGAGCTAAATAGACTTCTTCCTTGAGAATGCATGATACAGAATAATGCAGAGAAGTAGGGACTTGGGAGCTGTTGTCAATGAACATTTTATTCCATGTAGCTTGGGAATACAAAAAACCTTCTCAAAAGCCAGTAGAAGAATACAGAACATCCATGGAGAGAATCAGAGATTAGCAAGGGAGAGAAGATCCTTTCTGTGTTCTCTAGAGCACTCTCATACATGTTTTCAGTCCATTTTTAAGGTTCATCAGCATCCGTACCCTTGAGTTTTATAAGGCCCTAAATATTCTTAGAATACCACCATAGCTCAATATGTTTTCTATTACTCCCAAATGAAAGAGTTCTACGTAACACAGATATAACACAGAAGGGATTCTTTAGCAGTTTTTGATTGGGCTGCCTGGAAGGACAAAAACAAACAACAAAAAACCCCCAAACGTGTTTTATGATAATGTGATGTCTCTTCTTGAAAACTCTTTCTACATTTTTGTCATTTGAAAATACTTTCACCAAGGTACTATAACTTCCAAGCTATAACATTTTTCAAAAAGAACGGGGCAAAGTGGTTACTGAAAGCACTCATTCAGTAGTTTTAAAAGAGATAGGAATAGGATCTCAGTAAAATCATTGTGAATCTAACTTGTTCAATAAAGGTGTAACTACTCAACCAAAGTACAGTTTACAAGAGTGACAGATAAATTTACAAGAATGAGGGAAGGAATGGTGGTAGAAAACAGACTAGTCTGCATGCCATTCCATGGAATTTATGGAAATATTGCAACAGGATCCTCTGCCTGGTTTGGATGTAGACAAGACAAACATGGGGAAGAAATTTGAGTAGTTTTGGAGGGTAGGTGTTCTGGATAATCTCTCTCCAATTGAAATATACTGTTTTCCTCAATTTTAGTTTCCAAGGTAACAATGATAGATCCACCAAACTAACTGCCATCAGTGGGGTGGGGATTAAATGCAATGGATAATTATGATAATTTTCAGAGCAATACTAGTGACTACAATCACTTACATATAAAACATTTTAACCCAGAATCATTTGTTAGAGTGGTGAAAATTTCAGGTATCAGGGAAAACTGATGAGTGGGGTTTATGGGATGTTATACATTGTGCCAGATGTGATGTGAGTTCCTTGAGCATAGGACAGTGATTATGATTCTGAGACGACAGGATCAGGAACAGAAACATAAACAACAAAGCAGGACTGTTCCTATGAGAACAATATGCCACCAGTGTTGAGCATTATTCATTGCAGCTTACCCTTCCACACGTTTGATAAAAGAAACTGGATGCCACTTTTACCACCATCTGTTCTTGTTGCCCAGAGATATGTGCAAAGAGCATGGGGGCAGAGAAGATTCCTTAGCTCACATCTCAAGTTTGGAGCAGATTCATGTGATTGGGAGCCAAAGGCACACTCCCTAGGCAGAAGAGAGTCTGTGAATATAAAAATCTACCACTTTGAGATTTTTGGGTGAGAGGAGAGCTGTGCCTCCCACCCAGGATCCTAAAATGGGAGAGTACCCAAACATAGAAAGAAGATTGAGAATAAGAGCAGCCAAAAAGGAAAAAAAAAAAAAGAAGTGTACTTCAAGTATCCCCTGGAGATGGATTTAGAAGGTTTATGTATACAAGTTGTTGTCATGCATCAGCCCCAGTCCCTGTTTCTGTAGCTAACGCTGAATAAATTGAGTCTTTCTCTACCAGCTCATTTGCACTTCTTCACACTGCACAGCGATTATCCAGCTACTCATCGTTCCCTACTTCCCTTCTTCACCCCACTCTCCAACCGCCACCATCAACATGACTCAAACATTTTTCAGCTGCTTCCCTGGTGGCGCAGTGGTTGAGAGTCCACCTGCCGATGCAGGGGACGCGGGTTCGTGCCCCGGTCCGGGAAGATCCCACATGCCGCGGAGTGGCTAGGCCCGTGAGCCATGGCCGCTGAGCCTGTGCGTCCGGAGCCTGTGCTCTGAAATGGGAGAGGCCACAGCAGTGAGAGGCCCGTGTACCGGAAAAAACAAACAAACAAACAAAACATTTTTCAGGTTGCAAACACTTGACAGATGCGTGTAGAACTTGTTTTCTTTAAAGAGTTAATTCAGGGGACTTCCGTGGTGGTCCAGTGGTTAAGACTGCACTTCCACTGCAGGGGGTGAGGGTTTGATCCCTGGTCGGGGAACTAAGATCCCATATGCTACGTGGTGCGGCCAAAAAGAAAAGAGTTAATCAATGCTCAGAAACAAGAGGTTACTGAATAGAATTTTAGTCCAAACGAGAATTATACTATTTTAAGTACAAGGTTTACATGGGAGAAAAATTCCATGAGGAAATGGGGAAGACACAAAAGAAACAATATGATCAGAAACATTTAAGATGACAATTATGAAAATTATCCAAATGACTTGATTCAAATCCATTTCATCACTTAAAATTGTGTGACTTTGTTTCATTTACTTAATTAACCTTTTCTATTAACCTTTTCTTACTTTAGTTTCTTCATTATTACCTAATTAAGAGGATTGTTATGAGGATTAAAATAATACATATTTTTTGACTTCTTTGATATTCTCGTTGGATAAAGATTGTTTACAAAAGATGCAGAGCAAGGTGTATAGTATATTACTGTATATAAAATGGAGGAAATAAATTATATTCATTTTGCTGTATATGCATAAATAAATTCTGAAATGATACAAAAAACCCTGCCAGCAATAATTACTGTGAAGGTAGGGGGAGTAACTGGGCAGAGGGGAGACAGCAATGAATGTATTTTGATTTTTATATTTGAAGCATATATTAGTCTTAAACTGTATATTAAATTTAAAAAAGAAAATTAAAAGTATGCAGAGAA
Organism: Platanista minor; assembly: GCA_004363435.1. Classification (NCBI taxonomy): domain Eukaryota; kingdom Metazoa; phylum Chordata; class Mammalia; order Artiodactyla; family Platanistidae; genus Platanista; species Platanista minor. Next base: position 38,383 of record RJWK010010141.1, on the reverse strand, counting down.
TGAAAAATATGTAGAAAATTAAAACTAACTAGGAAAATTCTGAAAAGGAGAAATATGAAAAAGAATTACTCTAACAGATATGAAAATACAAAGTATTGAAAATTAAAATAGTGTGATAATAGTACAACAACAGAAAGACATATCAAAGAAAAAGATTAGATATTCCAGGATAGACACAAATACATAATGAGGATTATGTATATGTTAAAGTTAGTATCTAAAGTCAGCTGTGGAAAAGATAGACTCTTTAGTAAGTGGCATTAGAACAACTAGGAAGACATCTGAAAACAATAAATTTGGACCAATATCACAATGTTTATTAGGATATATTTCAAATAGGTAAAATATTTACAAGAAATAAACTATAAAAGTACGAGGAGAAAATAGGTGATTCATTTATAAATCGGGTGTGGAAAGAACTTTTGGACTTCATTAAAAATCTGAAGGGCATAAAGGAAATGATTGTTAAACAGAAGAGACAGAGAGACAGAGACAGAGAGGGAGATAGAATAAGAGAAAAGAAAATTGAAATCATAGGGCTGAGAAATTTCCCAAAATTTAACAATACTCTGATGGTTAAACTGTGGGAGAATAGGCACTTGCATACAGCATTGACAGTTTAAATTTGCATAGTTCTAATGGTAAGTTGACAAAATATATGACAATTACAGAAAATATATTAAAATTGTATATTCTTTGAGTACTTCTACTTCTGGGAATCTATGCTAGAGTTCTACTTACCTCTGTACAAAATTGCAAACATACAAGGGAATTTGTTCCAGGATTGTTTATATCAGTTTGAACTATATGAAATCGACATTTTATGTGACTCAAAAGTTTGAATGTTGGCAGTATGCCTGTAATAGCAAGTGACAGAAAAAAATATTCATTGATAGGAAGTGGTTCAATAAATTATGTTGCATTAAGTTAAAGTAATAGCATGAAAATAATTAAGCTAATCTGCTCATACAACTAGGGAAAGATTGCCAATATATGTTGTTATGCAGTGGGAAAAAAAAAAAAGCTATTTTATCAATGTGTACCATATATTGTATTTTGTATAAAATGGAAGGAAATTGAGTAAATATATTTAAGTGCATAAGCATATAAAACCTGAAAATTTATAATAGTGGTTAGCTTTTGCAAGGAGGTGGGTCAGAGCTTCTACATATGGCGGTGAGTGAGATATGCATGCAACTGGGAAATGTATGGCCCTCTTGGGGGAGAGCAGCTGTGTGGATCAAGCCTAGAGGTGTGTGTGTGTGAGGGAATTTGCACTATATATGTTCTAGTATGTTTTAACATATATGTTTTACCTATATGCAAATTAAATGTATTCTGTATAAAACAAGGAGTTTCTTCATCATTTCTGTGGGCCAGGTGATTTTTCTTTATTCGTGTATTTCTCATAGCATGGTTAATAAAATATTCTGATGTACAGAGTTTCTTTATAGGTGTTACCAATATTTAATGGGTTAAAATAAAATAAGTTTAGTAAGTGTTTCTTTAACTTTTCAGAAGATGTTTCAAGCAGCCTGCTTTGTTTGTTACAGTGGCAGAAATAAGGATTTGGAGTCTCAGCTCTGCCACATATGTACCTCCTGTGTGCTCTTCAGAAAGTCATTTAACATCTCTAAACCTATATTTTTCTCACCTGCAAAACTGGAATAATAGTTTAAAACACTTTTTAATAAATCAAAAATATTCATAAAATTTTGGCCTATCAAATTTTTGTAAACTTTAAAAAAATTTTGTTTCAAAGCATAAATATTCACAGTAACAGAAATTACTAGATTTTGCTTTGTGGATGAGTCCAAAAGAGTTATGCTACGTGAACTGCTACATACATACACAGAGATTATTACATATCCACAGGGAATGGGTCACTGAGTAGGAAGTAGGGTAAATATGAGTGTTACATAGCATGCAGTGGGGCACAGTACACTCAGGGCTGGGACAGATTCTCTGCTTGTGTATCCATCCCCACCACCACCACTACCAACAGCAAAAGCAATGCAAGAGTAGCTTTTATTTACTAAGTCCTGACTGTTAGATTTTGTGTGGCACACCGCATCTAGTTGTTACAAAATTCCCATTTTACGGTTGCCAAAAATTGTGCAACCAATTAAAGTGACAGATCTGGGATTTGAAAACAGGTCTTCTTGATCCCAAGGTCATATATCCTTAGCAGTATTCCATTTAGTTTCATACTTTAGTGGGCATTAAAATATGTCAGAGTGTAGATTTCTGACCTTGCTCCAGAGATTCTCATTTACTGGGCCCAAGTTACCTGCACTCTATCAACTCTTGCAGTGGCTCTGGTGCTGTTGGTCAGTAGGTACTGTAAGTAATACCATGCTATTGCCAACTGCCTGTTAGTTCTCACCCCTGGCAAAGAATCTGCAAGTGACACTTGTAGGCAAGTCATTGTGTTTGCAGGAAAGATGGCAACCAACAGGGGCTATTACTTCTCTTTGCTTTCAGCCTCTGGGTTATCAGGGTCAGCCTCTCAGATGATGATGTGGTGAAAGAGAAGGGGTTATAGAATGTAGCTTCTTTGGTGGGAAGAAGACAGAGAGGTTACAAACAAACTATATAATCTGGGTTCTAAATCCATCCTTGGAGATTAGAATTCAGGTCTGTAAAGGGGTCTTAAAAGGTCTCAGAAAGATTCTGATAATTAGCCAGATTTGAAAACAAGTGGACTAAATCCTTTTAAACATTTTCCCTCTCTACTCTGTTATGTGATTAAATATTTTTTGAAGTCCTGCTCAAAGAATCAAATGGTAAATCTTATGCAGTTGTATCTTATCAGGATAGTCTTTTCTTCATATTCTTGGCAAGTAATTTTTGTGGTACTTCTTTATACAAGGCACAGAGCAAGGTGCAAGCATATGGAATATAAGGTATTCCACAAAGTAGAATGTTTACTGAGAACCAAAAGAAATGGGGAGTGCCATGAGAAATCAAGAGGGGGAGAAGAGACAGAATTATCAATGGAAGATTAAGGAAAACTTCACAGAGGAAATGAAATTGGATCTAGGCCTTGACGGATGGATATGATTTTAACAAGCCAATATAGCATGAAAAATCACACCAGTCAGCAAAGAGCACCATGAGCCCATATGGGGAATATATTCAGATTTGGTCAAAGCATGATTTTAAATAGCAGTAATAAAGTAATGGGTTTATTAATTAATTAATATAATAATAAAGATATCTTTCTTAACACTAGTAAACACACTGTGGGTCAGAACCTATCAAAGACTCTAGAAAAGTAAAAATAAAACAAGGTTCTATACATACACAGGCTATTGTCTAGTAACTACAACAAAGTGTAGGAAATGGTATAGTAGAGGTATTTGTCAACTGCTAGATACTGTTTTCAGAACTACATTCTGTATAATATAGGAGTCCTGGGCTTTGTTCATAGGTACTAAGGGAAAAAAAAAAGTTTTCTCAGGTCAGTAAGTATGGAAATAGCTGGTTTAAACAATTTCACTTAGTTTTTTTTTTCTGTGGCACTTTCCAGAGCCATTAATATATCATTCAGCATTTCTCCAATTTCTTTGACCATGGTCTTCCGTTTTATATATTTCATTATTATTATTATTTATATTTTAGAGCACCTGTTAACATCTTCTTGAGTGCTAATATTTCTGCTGAACATAGTTTAGGAAACCATGTACTAGGAAACACAGTAAAGGAGTCAGTCATCTTTTTTCTGGAGTAGGAAAAGAGTTATTTCATGGAAAGTAAAAGATAGGTAAATTAAATTATATATCCATTTTAATGGTAGTATATAATTTCAATTTTTGATAAGTTTTATATTATTTAATAATATCATATATTATATCTATTAAACATAAATTAGACTGGTCCCTGTAGAGTATCCTTTCTTTATATTAGGGTTACTTTTAAGAATGAGAAAAAAAGTTCTCTTGACTGTAGTACAGCATCGAGTTTCTACTATCAAATGTGAGCATTCATTTCACCTAAAAGCAATAATCAGGAAGTCCTATAGTCTACATATTTATTTTAGCCTCTTTTATTTGTATGAGTGTCCTCAAATCTAGACTACCAAGTCAAAAGAAGATTATATTGGATATATTTTTAAATTTTTCCTTCGATTATCCTATCATTATTAATTAAATGATGATACAAATACTATATTTTCAAAGGTTTTTTATTTTGTTTTTTAAGTCCTTGTGGATGAGAGTAATTATAAAATTGTTCTTTTAAACACTAACAGTACCTCCTCCTTCCTGGAATTCTCAATTGTTTATACATTTTCTTTGTGGTTGTAGTTAATTTATGTACCCACAAAATGACTACCAAAGGTGTGAAAAGTTATATAAGCTGACAGTTTCCTATTAGCTACGTGGCTAAAGAGGATATGTTAATTTTGGTTGGTAGGACGATATTGCACTATTGGCATATGGCCCAGATTCAAGAGTTTCTGAAATGGATATTAATATTGCAGTCCACAATAAATATCGTGAACAAAACCCAGAACATTTTGAAAGGTAAGTGATCAAGAAAAAGTCTGATTTCCTTTGAATGTGGAAGAATACTAAGATCATGTAGATTTTTTGAGCAGATTTTATTTCAGGCCAGAGAGATGAGGATATTGGCCCAAGTTTAAATAATATGTTCTTGAAAGAGCCAGAACTCAACGGCTAATTCCCTGTCCTCTGCTCTTTCTATTATGTCTTCTGTCATCTTTCCTAATACTTTGCCTTTAGACAGTTTATCAAATTTTGTTCTGTGAATTCTCTTAGGGCTGCACTATGCCAAAGGCTGAGTTGCTGTCATTTTCTTTCTCTGCTTACCTTGGTTACCAAAGAAAATAAAAAACAGTCAGTGTTTACTTAGTACCTACTTTGGACCCATCCGTGCTTGAAGCTAGAGTGGATATATAAGTCATATTCATACCCACAGGTTTCTCCAATGGTAGCACAAATCAGGTCAAATAGTCTGGTTTCATCTTGAATATTATAAATTATTATTATTTAAAATATTTTAAATTATTATGAAGGAATTCCAGTCTTATTTTCAGTTCCATTCATTTTGATGTTTTAAAAATCAGCAACATTAGTGGGCAAAATGGGTGAAGAGTGTTAAAAAGCACAAACTTCCAGTTATAAAATAAATCATGGGGATGCGATGTACAGCATGGTGACTATAGTTAATAATACTGTATTGCATATTTGAAAATTGCCAAGAGAGTAGATCTTAAAAGTTTTCATCACATGAAAAAATTTTTTGTAACTATGTATGGTGATGGATGTTAACTAGATTTATTATGGTAATCATTTTGCAATATATACAAATATTGAATTATTACATTGTGTACCTGAAACTAATATAATGCTATATGTCAATTATATCTAAATAAAATCAGCACCATTCAATAATGTCCTCAAACTTGAACTTTGCCTTATATATCAAACTGTATGCTTGACATCATTACTTGGATTCTTAATAGGCATCACAAAATTGACCTGTCCGAAGCTCAAATCTTCATCAACTCGTCCATCTCCCAATGGCCCTTACTACAGTAAATAATACTGTAGTATTATTCATTCATTCAGTTGATAGGGCCCAAAATCTTGGAGTCTTTTTTTCTTTTTTTTGCGGTACGCGGGCCTCTCACTGTTGTGGCCTCTCCCGTTGTGGAGCACAGGCTCTGGACGCGCAGGCTCAGCGGCCATGGCTCACGGGCCCAGCCGCTCCGCGGCACGTGGGATCTTCCGGGACCGGGGCACGAACCCGCGTCTCCTGCATCGGCAGGCGGACTCTCAACCACTGCGCCACCAGGGAAGCCCTTGGAGTCATTCTTGATTCTTTTCTTTTTCTCATATTTTACAGCCAAATCATCTCTGTTGGCTCTACTTTCAAAGTTTATTACTAATCTAACATCTCGTTATCCTCCTAGTTCATTGTTCATATGACTGTAATAGCATCCTAATTAGTCTCTGCTTCTACTCTTTTGCTACCATAACCTATTCTCCACATGTCAGCTACATTAAAACTAAAATTGGATCATTACATTCCTGTTCTCAAACATTTTCCCAACACACTCAGAATAAAATACAAATTTCAAACAATTTTTCTTGGCCTATAATATCCTATATGATCTTAACCCTTTTATCTGTTCTGGTCTCATTTCCTACTTGCTTGCTTACTTTTCTACCCACCGTGGTGCTCTGGCTGGAATCTGAACCTGCCCAGCATACTCATAACTCAAGGCCTTTGTCCTTGCTAGTCCCTCTGCTTGGGGTGATCTTTGCCCAAATATTTGTAGTACTTTCTCCTTTACTTTATTCTTTTATTTGTTCAATATCTGTTCTTTTGAAATAATTTCCCTGACCACCCTACCTGATATAATATTTTCTATATTCCCTAGTCACTTATCCTGCTTTATTTTTTTTTGTCTCTTAGTATAGCTTAACATTAAAATATGTATTATATTGGTTATTGTCTGCCTCCCTCAGTTGAATGTTAGCTGCATAATTGCAGTTGTTTACTGCTTTATTTCAAGTGTCCAGTACAGCTCATGGCTCGTAGATGATATTTTGCAATGTGAACAAAACCAGATACACACAAATACCAAACTGTAGTTCTATAAAGGACACTTGACTGAGTCAAGGAGATCTAGAAAGTCTTCCCTGAGGAAGAGTATCTCTGAGCCTAGATCTAAAGGGAGCAATGAAAATTAACTATGTGAAGAGAGGAATGGAAGTCTTCTGAGTAGTGCAAGGGCATGCAAAGGTATGAGAATCTGAAGCAAGAAGGCCTTGTTGCTGGGGCAGAGAAAGCAGAAGTGGGCATGGACAGAGGAGTGCTGATACAAAGGGAAATGGAGAGGTAAATAGGAGCTTGATCATGCAAGGCTTTGTTGTCTGTCTTGATCATGTGCTGTTTTTTATCTTAACAACAATAGAAAGCCTTTTTGGTATTTTAAGCAGGGTGGTGTTATGTCAGATATACGTTTTTAAAAGGTGTATGTAATTATAGTGTGAAGTTTGAAATAGGGAAAAGTGGTGATTGAAATAGTCCAGGAGAGAGATTATCAATAATTTACCAAGGGAGGAGTTGGTGGAAGCTGTGTTTTCCTTAGGTCTGGGTAATAAAGGGGTGCATTATCTGTAGAGAATTTTAAAGGAAAATGTAACCAACTAAAATACCATTTTTTATTATCATTCTGTGCCAGTAATTCTAAACAATGTTGGTGATTAAAATAGTCTATTCACTTGATATACCATTGGAGAGGATAAATAATAACTTGGACCAGAGATTCAGCCATTTCTTCATTCAAAAATATTATTGAGTACCATTTATGTGTCACGTGCTGTTATAGACATGGGAATGCATCAGTGAACAAAAAGATAAAACATCCCACCCACAAAGCCTACATTTTTGCAGGGAAGAGGTTGACATTATTAAATACATATTTAGCATCGCAGGTAGTGGTAAGTTCTCTTGATATACCCAAGAGGAAATGTTAATTAAGCAGTTGGTGCTAAGGGCCAGGAGCTCAGAGGAAATAGCTGGGCATAAGATATAAAATATAAGGTATTTTGAAGGTCACCTGTTGGTAGATAGCTCTGTAATCATGAGTACACAAAGAAGGAGCTTAGAAAGAGAGTATGAAGTGAGAAAAGAACCAGTCTAAATCCTAGCACTGAAATGCCCCAATATTTAGTTCCAGTTAGAGAAAAATGATCCTTTAAAGAAGACAGAAGAAACAGTTAATTAGACATAAGAGCATATCAAGGACTGTTATAGACATTATAAGATGATTAAAAGATCAGTAGCTCAAAGAAAGTTGGTCATAGCACTGGTGTTATAAGGATGTTCTGCTTCTTACTTAGAAAATTTTGAAATAGCCTGTATTATTTATATTTTCCCATTAAAAAGATGGACAGGACTCTGGGATAGCTAGGGTAATGTCCCCAATATAGAATTTTTCTCTCACTCTCTTGCTAAAACCTCCTTCAGTGACTTCTTTCTCATGAAATGGAGAAGAAAATTCAAAGGACTGTGCTCCATGATTAGATCTCAGCTTTTCAACTGTAACCTCATCTAGGAGATGAACCTTCTGCCTCCCTACATGAACCTTCTGCTCCCAGCCATCTCACCATTTAAGTGTCCCTTCAAAAGTCTGGAAAATTCATATTTTTTTCTTTGCTTATAGAATTTTATTTTTCTGGAATGCCTTCCTCATTCAATCAATGTTAAACCAATTCTTGTCATGTCTCTTCTAGAAAGTCTTCCCATTTTTACTCTGTGAATCATAGAATAATTTATCAATACTCTACTACGATGAAGGATGGAGGCTGCTTATTATTTGTTTGTGTTCCCTACAACATCTATCTCACATCTCTATTTGTTCAATATTAAATGATTATTGAATGGCTATTATGAGCCAGGCACTGGAAGAAGCCGAACAAATTGCTGGCTGAACAATTGTAGTTGCTTCTCTTTTAAGTGCTAGAATGAGCCTATTTGACAGAGCACAGAGCTCTGGTATTCAAGGTGGTGTGCAAAGGCAGAGATAGTACCTAAGCATCTATGGCTAATCTCATGCTTTTTTTGTTTCTTACATGGCTCACATTAGTTTCCACAGTATCACTGTTTGAAAGAGAAGAACAATTCATTCTTTCCTTTGAAAATGATGAAACCTTAATATTTAAAAGCCTCTCTGTGCAAGCTGTTGGTATGAAATATCACAACATCACATCTGATAGTTCAATTTAAATATTAATGAAAACCTTAAGCTTTATCTGGAATTGTTAACTTGGAATTTCAATTCTTATTCACAGCCTTGTGCAAAAAAAGGAGAGAGAAGAAAAGGGGAGCTGGAATGTTTTAAAGGATTTCCAAATAAGTTTCTCCAGCAGACGCACTGTTTGCAGACAAAGCAGCACAGATGTTACTTGTCTGTCACAGGGAATGCCAGCCTATAATGAGGCTCACTTGACTTGGTGTGCGTGTGTGTACGTGTGTGTGTGCATGAACGTGAGTATGACAAAGCTAACTCACTGCAGACCCCAGTAATAAGTGCCAGCCAATCTGCCATATACATATGGGGTTCTGTAGAATACCGGAGACAAGAGAGAGCAAGAAAATTAGGCTCTGGTCTGTGAAATCCAGTCTAAAATGGGGCAAAACAAGTGTGGATTTAAGATTATCTGGAATCTTTGAATCTATTTTCTGATTGATAACTGACATCAAAGTTTAATTATATGACATAAAATAGTAAACATATAGTATAATTTTATGTAATATGTAAAAAAATTCTTAGCTGAATGGCCATTTGGAAAATGTGTTTCTGTGTCCCTGTGGATTCAGGGCATAGGAACAGCCTGCTGCTTTTCAATCCTTTTGTGAATGCCCCCAAGAAAATATTCTTGAATTTAGCTCATTGTGTTGTATGAATGGTGATTGATCTTGTCAGGAGAGAGCCAACCACACTTAGCCCCTTGCAAAGCAAACAGCTCGGCCAATATCTTAGTCAAGTTCTCTTTGCTGCTGCTTCAGCTGTCAAAGTCACTGGTGCAATGCAGCATTCAAGGTAACTTCCATTTAGTGATGAAAGCTGTGTTCTTCAATTTCTTGCCTTCTTTGTCTTTTAACTTGCCCCCTATCCATCTAATACCATTCCCTTGTCATTGGCACACTTATACATTTGCCTCACCTTGCTGATTTCTCCCCACCTGCGTGACATGCCTAGAGCCCCAGTGCTGCTGATGCATTATCCATCCAGGGCTTTGTTGCATGGTGACATTCCAGAGCAGAGCTCAGCCCACAGGCATCTGCCAATGTGTAGGAACTCTCCTCTCTGGCAATTATTCAGTTTGATTACACACAATGATAAGCTATTAAGAGGCACTCATACACAGCCCTTTATTTACCAACAGTTGAAATATCTCCATTTGCTTTCACTGTGTAAGAAACTAATTTTAGTGAAGTAAACAAAAGGGATGGGTAGTCATCTCTGGTGGGAACAGTGCTGCAAGGTAGTACATTTAAGTCTCCCAAAGAGAAATGATGTCAACAGACCTGTTGGATCCATTTCCCAAACTAACACCTGTTAAGTAGAGCACCTGGAGAAGAAAGATATCTAGTGGTTATGACCACATAATCTAGTGTTTAGAACCTCTGTTTCTGTTTTTAACTCATTTATATATACATTCTCTTAGGCCATCAACAAGATGCAGATTAGGATTTTGAAGAATGTCTAAAGAAAGTTCTTTGTAAGAACTATAACAACAGCTATCCAAAATTCCATGATTCCATTTATGGTTTGTAGACGGCTGCTTTATTTATTAGGTTACAAGTGTATTTTCTGTGTAATAATTCACAGCAAATAGCTTTGAATAGAAATTCTTATATTATTGTCATTCTCTAACCCTTACAAAAGTGACTAATAGAAGACTTGTGTGTTGAGTGCATATAAATACCTGTTGTTTGTGAGTCTTTTTGCACTCTTAGATCTAAACAAGAAGTTGTAAAACAACAGAGTCTTTCATTCTGAAAAGAAAAATATCTGTAACAAGGCATCTTTAATTCTCTCACATGCAGTCACCTTAAATAATCACCCACTTCCAGTCTAGCTAGAGAGCTCCACCTTGCCTCTAATGTCCTTTTTCTCTCCTTTCCACAATTCCATTGCCCCTACCCCCAGCACAGGCATTTTGGAGTCTGAAGCAAGAAAGAGGAAATTCATTTGTTTATCAGGTAGTGTTGGAGAGTAAATGGCTTTCCTTTGAGGGTTTCTTTCCTTCTTCTCACTGCGTTGAATTTAAAGCTCTTCCACCTCTACTTTTTTCCCCACTTGTTAATGCATGCCTCCTCCCAGGGCAACATCAATAAAGAGACCTGGAGATCTTGTTTTGAGTTTGTTTACTCTCAGCCACAACTGGGAATATGATTTCTAGCAGTATACAATGAAATCTTACTGTTGCATGGGGAAAAAAGGAGATGAAAACTGTAATGCCCTGTGGAGTTCACAGCAATAAGAATGGATTGCGTCCATGTTAATATATACTACACCTATTTATGTATTTATAAACTAGTCTCTTATGTCCATATGGGTAGTTGGTTCAATAGTATGCACAGTCCATGCATTGTATGTAAGGATAACTGTAGGGATGACAATACTAGTATATTTTCATACCCACATTTTGCACATAGGTACTAAGCTGGCAAGTCTATTTTCTTTCATGCATATGTTTTCCAGTGATTCATCTCTGAAAGTCACCAAGTGAGATACATGTTTTAGATATAGATACAACTAACTCCTAGAGGCCCAGTTAGAACTCTGGGAAAAAAATTCTCTAAACACACTATCTTCTCTAAGTAAGACTATCAAATCACAACTACTTTTGAGTGGATACAGAAAGATAAGAAATCTAGTTAGTATGTACAGAATGTTTGATGTGCCTACGTGATGTTTTTATTCTGAATTATCTACCTCCACAAACAGGTATCCAGACTATCTAAACATTTCTCAGAGAATTATAGTTAAATTATTATTTTGGAAATGCAAACATTATGAAGTTAGAAAACCATTTCTGAAAATCTATAAAACATTAAAATATGGGTATTGCAAATTTAATACTTGGAAATCTTTTTGGAAACTTAAGAAATATCAAAAATTATCCTTATGTTTCAAATTTCTATGATGATAAATTAGTTACTGCTTAATTTTTGATTGCTTCTAAACCAAGGTAAGGAAAATATTCCACTGTCCAAATTCCCCCCTTTCCCAATCTGGTTGCAGTGTCACATGTTCATAAATATTACTCACAGAGGCTGAAATTTCTGATCTCTAAAAGTTTTATTTTTTCATTAAAAATGACCCTAAATTCATTTTAAAATGCTTTTAAAATTACTCAGAATAAATATAGCTTTAAAATGAAATTACCAACTTTATTTAAATATTATAAGAAAAAATTATAAGTTCACAAGTCTTATATTAAATAAAAATCACAGAAACAAGTCAACCAAGATACTCTCCAGGTATTTTAAAAAAGATGCCAATATTCAGAGATATAAATCTACATATGTAAAGATAAAGCAGTGCTTTTGTGTTGGATTTCTTGTAAGAACTCCAATTTCTTCAGCTTCTGAACTAGAAAATATTTTTTTAAGTTTTATTCAAAACAGTAATTTCCCTTGATGGTGGTATTTGATAAAAACCAACTGCCTTCCCTCAGTCTAATTGACTTATACTTTCTGAGTCCTAAAGCGGACAATCTTTCCAAGTTCCAAGGAGCTCATAATATACTGGAAATCTTAACTTGTTTGGTATTCGAGGCGATTACAGTTTTCCAAGATACATAATCAGAGGGAATATTCTCTTATGGTTTTGCATGTAGATCACTCCAAAGCAGCTAAAACCAGAGGAAGATAGTAAGTTCTACTATGTCAAAAAGCCACTGGCGTAGGTGTTGGTGTCACCCTCTTTATTACAATGACTACTCTACTAATACTCTTCTATGCTGAAAACATTTAGTATTGTGGTGAATGGGATAATTATCAGCCATAAAAAGTGCAGAAGAAAATTTGGAAATGATTCTCTCCAATTTATCCTTTGGATTTTGTTATAACAATTTTTGTTTATTTCATGACTGCCACACTTATTTTTAAATATATCCAGTAAAGAGAGCCTGCCTTTTCCTATGTGGTTTCTTTTTCCAATAATGCTCTTCCTCTGTTGGTGCACTTGACAAAACCTACTCATTCTTCAAGAAGACCCAGCTCCTAGTGGGCTACTGCATACAACAATTTTCTCTCTATGCAAATTTGCCCTCTTCCTCTCTAGTGCTCCCATAGACCTTTGTCCCCAGTTCCTATAGAGCCCTGACTCTGTTGTGTAGGGACATCTCTGTCTTATTCTGTGTTCCTGACTGGAATATGTGTTTTGTGAGGGAAGGGATTATGTCTTCTTAGCCACAGAGCCTCAAACCATGATGATACACTGCAGGGAGATATAGGCAAAGTGCTAAGGAAGTTTTTACATAAATGTACACAACACAAAGAATTTACTGCTCTACTTTCTTCTCACTGCTTTCAAGCTCTTGTTTTGTTTGTTTGGAGGCTGGTGGTGTTTTCCGGGGTTGAGTGTGGGGAGGAGGGATTGGGAGAAGTTGCAAGCATCTGCAGGACAGGGACTTTGCCTTATTTGTGTCTTCTCAGAGCCCCCTCAGGGCATTCTCTGTAGTGAGCAGGCAGTGAGTATTGTAAGGAGTCTTTCATCTTTAAAGCAGGTGGTGGTCTCAACTGAAAATAACTCAGGCTTGTCAATTGTAAGTGTCATAATAAAGGTACTCTTTATAAGTAAATTCACTGATGTTAGAGAAATAAACATTATTGAAAGTGCTTTTGCTCTAGATAATCCACAACTAAAGCAAAGCAGATACATATGCTAACAAAAGCATTGTCTTTTTATTGTCTTCAAGGCATTCACTTATTCATTCGTATGTCCATAAATTTATTTTCTTATTCATTCAATAATTATTTATTATTTATAGGTTACCTATTGTGTGTACACAGTGCTAGTTTTCATGTGATTTGCAGTGTGGTATGAAGACAAATGTTAAAGAGATAAAAACACAAATAATGATAAAAATACAACTGAAAAAATTTCTGCTTGCTACTACAGGAAGTGTAAGGGAACCCTAATCTTGTCAAGCATTGGGGGATGGGGGTGGGCTGGGGTGTTGGGATGGACCAAGGCAAAAATCATTGAGGAAATGTCATTTAAGCTGAGTCCAGAAGCAGAAGGAAAAATTGGCAGTCCAAGGACTGAAGGGAAGGAAGAGACAATAGGTGAGCTTTTGAGGTAGAGGGGATGATAATGTAATGTTCTAGTCATGAAGGTTCATGTTACATGAGGCAAGAACAAGGTGAGTGGGGTGTGACAGAGGAGGAGCCAGGAGATATAAATTGAGAATTGGATAGCAATCGAAAGAAATAAATGACATTCACGAAGTTGCCGATATTTCTTTTTTTTTTCTTCTAACGTCTGTATTGGAGTATAATTGCTTTACAATGGTGTGTTAGTTTCTGCTGTATAACAAAGTGAGTCAGCTATAGATATACATATATCCCCATATCTCCTCCCTCTTGTGTCTCTCTCCCTCCCACCCTCCCTATCCCACCCCTCTAGGTGGTCACAAAGCACCAGTTTTTCTTTTAAATCAATATTTATATTTTTAGTATTCTGAAAATATTTTAGGCAAGTATCAAGAAATTTCTAATTTTCAGCCCTAAAATCTTTAAATTTTTTGTTAATTATTTTATCCTTTATTTATATGGATTGCCAACAACTTATTTTTAAGGGATTAGGAACTGTGAAATCTGGGATCTGATTATGGGAGTTTGTGACTATTAGAGTAGGCCTGGTTCTCATGAATGGGAAGAGGAGCTTGGGTGTGATGAAGATTTAAGGAGGTGGAACCAGGCTTAAGCCGTGGCTACCCCCAGTGCACTCAGTTTTCCAGACAAAAAAAACAAAAACAAAAACAAAACAAAACAAAACAAAAAAATGTGTTTTAGAGTCACTGTTAAAAAAAATAAAAAATAAAATAAAAGAGTGGTTCAACAGGCTCTGGATAAGTGGTGATGAGGAACTGACCCTACCAGAAGAACTGAATAGTAGGGCACACAAAATAGGAGCTTTACCAATAAATTCCTGTCCCTAACTTCTCTATATTAATCACATAGGTGAAAAGCTGCTGTCTTTTGCTTTAGAAAAATGTACAGCCTATGTGCATCAACAGAGTCTAAAGCAAGATACATCACCATGACAACCATAACTCCAGTCTCGAGCCAGAAAATGGGCATTCTATGATGTACAGAATTTGATTGAGGTGGTGGTCTTGTGCAGTTCCCAGGGATCTGGTGGCAGAGACAGCGTAGGAGTAGGAAGTTATTGTATACTGTTTACAGTACTGTTATGTAGGTTAGTAAGTAACATCTCTACACAGCACATTTCCTCTCCCATGTCCTGCCATTATTCAGAGATTGTTATCTGTCTGATAAGTATGTCTTTGGCATTGTTGGGGGAGGAGGTTGGCTACTGACAAATGTTTCCTCATGGTTTTGACTATTATCCTGAATTGACTGTAGGTGGTTTTTTAGACTGCTAGGCATTATCATGTACTTTCTTTTCAGTGTTATTCTTGGAACACTTCAGGTAAGAAATAAATACCAGATTTTCATCTGTTCATGTTCATGTATATATTAGTTTATAAGTAATACACTGTAGGAGATTTAAAATACCTAGAAGCCCATTGTGGCATATCCCCATGCCATATTAATGTATTTGCTCTGTTTGATGGATTAATATGGAGATGATCAATATAGGATTAATATTTGTAAGTGATAAGTTACTAGGGATCTTATGGAAAAACAAAGAATTAGGAGCTACACTGCTAATTACAAAGCCTTCTAATTATTATCCATATCTTTTGTCAAGTTTAAACAAAAAATTTGTGAGAAAGCAATTTTTCACTTTGAATTAGTGTATTATGAGATTCACAACTAGGAAAACAATATTATTTTAAACTATTCTTACATTAATAGAAAATATAAAATCTTTTCTATAGGAGAGCTTCAAGTTAAAAATATGGCATTTTTATATATTCATGAAAACTAGTAATTCATTATTTAAAATCTGGAAGTTCTACTCAAACATATGAAATAGTAAGTGAGGGTATTAACATCTTTTATATTCACAACAATTTGAGCATACACAGTTTTGTTTCTTTTTCTTTTCACATATGCATAGATATAACACATCTTCAATAGCAATGATTTAATCTCTCAACAAGTCTGTTGAGAGGAGAAAGGAAGGTTGACATGAGCAAATGAATTCTGAGTGAAAGATGAGGAAAGAAAAATCACTTTCAAATATTTTTCATGACTAGAAGCCCCCCCCCTTTTGTTTACATTCAATTTGCACTTGACTCCTCATTAACATATGCCCTTATTCATCCTTTCATTAGCAGGGATTCATAGCAACCTAGGAATAGAAAGACAGACATTGTAAGCTTTCTTGCACAATAGGGTGGAGGACAAAGTTGTCTTGTTTGTATAACTTTGGCCTTTTTGATATTACTAGGGAGTAATAGAGCACCCTCACAGAGAGCAACCCTGATTATAGACATGGGGATGATGAATGAGCAATTCATCCAAAGCTTCCTCTGGATAGGCAGACAGTCTTAGACCTGTGTGTGCACTACTCTCCAGGCAGCTGGGGAATAGGTCAAGTCAATGTCATTCTGTCCCTGAAAGTACTTTCTGTTCTAGGCATAGGGTCTTTTCAAGGCAGCAAGAAGTATCACACAGATGACTCAGCGTCACACACAGGTGCTGGTTGGATTCAGTCCTCGGACCTGGGATTATAGCCTATTCAAATCATCAGTGAGATGTTTAAAGAATTCCAGTCCAGGATCAAAAACAAAGCAAGCATTCTCCTTCTCTTTTTCAGATTTCCATGATCCTTTTAAAGTATAAATTCTCTGTTTGTTTTCCTAACATTTATAGTCAAATTAAACTTAGACCAAATTGCCTTAGATCCTGACTTATGAACTTTTCATTTCTCTTTGTGATATTACTAAACTATCTTTTTTTAAAGGTTTACTCACTTCACCTACAAAAATAGGGATAAGATCATCTGATTCACAGTGATATTTCAGGGATTAAAGAGATAACACATGGAAAACTATTGCAAAATCTTTGGGACATAAGAATTCAGTCCTCTTACAAACACATAAATCAGAGATTTAGCTCTCCTGAGCATTTTGTTCTCATTCTTCAACTGTTTCTGGTAGATGAACTATTAAAGATAAAAATGTAAAATCTGAACTTAACTAATATGTCTCTATGAAAAACTAGAACTCCATTAAGGAATTTGAGGATTTTATGGTCTGCTCTGGCAGTTTCCTAGTTCTAGATTTATGGGCCTGCCTTAGATTGGTAAGGGATGTACATTTCCACAATAATACAACAGAAATTGGAGAAGTTAGAAACAAAATGAAATCTCCAATTCTTTATCATTAGGTAACTTACCTATTGGAGTCTTTTGCTATCCCTGTGGGGTTAAACTAGATTGTCCTGATTCCCTTTGAGTTATTAAAGAGAAACAATAATTGGAAGTTGAAGCAGTACTTACAAATTTCTTCATGGTGATGGGTAATCATTTAAAGGTGGAACCAAGTACTTTTCCATGTGTAAACTCAGCTTGTTTTAGAAATCAGTAGGAAAAAAACATAAAGTAAATATTCTCATTATATAAAAGTTGGGGTGTATTTAATATCTTAAAGGATTTTTTTGCATAATTAAACATTTTTAAGAAAATCAACCTGTGTAACATGAGTCAGAGAGTGGTCAAAAGTCTCTATCTCAAAAATTATCTTGAAGAAATATAGCTAGAAATGTGATTTTTAAGGGAAGGAATCCCTTGACTACTATTATTATATAAGCTTAATGCTTGCTAAAATTCTACAATATCAGAAAACCCAGAATAACTTTATTTTCCCTTAAGGGTTGCTAGGGATCTTATGCCACTAAATGAAATGTCATCTGTAAATATCTTATTCTAATAAAGACTGTAACAACATAATTTTGTTGTCATCATTTCAGGATCTGGTTTAACATATCCAAATTGAAGGAGCTAATAATATACATAATCAAAGTTTCACAAACTTATATAGTAAGAGATTGTAGAAACAAATCTAGTATTCGTATCCTAATGATTACCCAAATGTACTTATGAGTCAAATTCTAATTTTGTAGTAAGTCTTAAAGCTTTTGTTACAATTAGTTTTTAAGTTACTGCCAAGGTTGACTATGGTCATAAAACTATAAATCTTGGAGACAATATTCCGGTACTTTACTAAGCATTGCAATGAAACAAAGCATTTTTAATAATTTCCAAGAATACACCATTATTTTTATTTCCTCTTTAATTATATTCTCAGTTCCTGAGTACATGTTTTGGAGGGATAAC
The DNA here is from genome assembly GCA_004363435.1 of Platanista minor. Lineage (NCBI taxonomy): Eukaryota > Metazoa > Chordata > Mammalia > Artiodactyla > Platanistidae > Platanista > Platanista minor. Next base: position 20,355 of record RJWK010010141.1, on the reverse strand, counting down.
TTTAGAGTGTATACTCTAAGACCTACTTTGGGGTTGGTTTAGGGAGGAAGCTGATTGAAATTTAATTGCTTCAACTTCTCATAACATACAAAGACAAAGAAAGTGATAATTGAGAAAACAGTCTGAAAATAAAGTCTTACTTATTGACCTCTTATAATGTCTTCCAAAATTTTAACTGTCAAGGAATAACTAGCCAATGAAATGAATATGACATTAGCTAGATGTTTCACTAATGTGTAGGTTACTATCTTAGTAAGTTATTTATTATTCATTCAACAAACATTCACTAAGCATTATAAGATGCACAGTATCTTTGTTAAATATTGAACCATTTGAAATAACATAGTTTAATAGAGCAGGGATAACCTCAAAACTTAGGTAGAAATGTATACAAACTATCAATAATTCAAATCAAAATCAAAATATTTGATAACGACACAGGAGTTCAGAGAGAAGGGAAAGCAATTTATGAAGGAAAGCCAATTAAAGATGTGCCATATAAGCAAGAGTTGAGGAGGATAGGCATGATTTGTATAGCTAGACAGGGGGAGAAGATAAAAAGCATTCTGAAATAAAGGTTAACATAAATAGTAGTCTGAGATCAAGAAAGTGTTGTTTTTGAGAGTCAGGAAACTATAATGGTCTCAATGGATTATTTATAGTAGTGTGAAATGTGAGTTTTGAAAGCCAAGCTGAGGTTATAGAATTTATACAATGAGCACTAAGAAATTATGAGGAGTTTTAAAGGAACCCTACCCTGCTGATACTAGTGAAAACTGGTTCAGTATTTCTGAAAATTGTCTTACCCTTTGACCCAAAATTGCTACTTCTAGGAATTTATCCTGAGGGGGAAAAATTAGAGGTGATTTTTAACTGAGTATTCTACAATACTATTAATTATATTTAGAAACTGAATTTTGCCTAAATGTTCAAATAAAAGGGATACAGTTAAATGAATTAGGATATCTCTTGGAACATGAAATGCTCATTAAACCCCATGTTTTAAAAGAATTATGACACAAAAATGTAATGCTATTTAATAAATTAAACGTTTGTTTAAAAACAGATACTGGTGGTATAGAAAAATACACAAAAATATTAGCGCTGTTTATCAGTGGATGAGGAATATTATGGGTGATTATTTTCTTTTGTCCTTTTCAGGACAAACTTTGTACATGAATATGTATCATCCTATAGTACATAATACTTTTCAAAAAATAAATAACCATATAAAATTTGTGACAAGATATTGATATAAAGACTTCTAGGGCTTCCCTGGTGGCGCAGTGGTTGAGAGTCCGCCTGCCGACGCAGGGGACGCGGGTTCGTGCCCCGGTCCGGGAGGATCCCACAGGCCGTGGAGCGGCTGGGCCCGTGAGCCATGACCGCTGAGCCTGTGCATACGGAGCCTGTGCTCCGCGACGGGAGAGGCCACAACAGTGAGAGGCCCGCGTATCGCAAAAAAAAAAAAAAAAAAAAAATTAATTGAGCATAGAACTCATTTCCGTGGAGCACCTTCTAGACTAGTTTTCCGTGGACTTCATAGTGGGAAATGATGACAAATATAGCAAGGTCTTTGCCCTGCCCACCCCATAAGGATACCCTGCTCTACAACCTCACTTTTCAACCCTTTAAGTTCAGCCCAACAGAGATCCTAATTTACTGTACATTTATGGGATATCCTTCTCATCCCTCTTCACAGTTTTTATTTAGAACTACCTAGCAGAATATTCTTCAGAAGGTAACTGCAGCTGATATAAGACCAAATAGACGCTGCTTTAAAACAAAAAAATAAAACATGACTTTTGCTCTTTGTCTATATTTAGCATTTCAGTGCTTTCCTTTAAGAAGAGTTATCATTTGGCTATACTAAATATTTTAGCAGTAATTTGAGGAAAATTAATTTTAAGACTAAATTATTAACCTCATATTCAATATCCCCTTTCTAATTATCCCACAAATATGGGCTGTTTTTCAGTAATATACCTGAATTGGATCAACTTTCTCCTTTCTCTCCACTTACTAACTCTTGTTCCATAAGCATCATTTCATCAAAAAGACTTCTAGAACTTCTAGGCTGAAAATTCCCATAGTACTCTGTGCCTACTGCTATCAAATTATTTACCGGTCTTCATTGTAGTTGCCTGCTCTCTGGTCTTTCTTTTAACTGAATGTGCTTTGAACCATTAAATGTATAGTGCCTAGGATCCAGTCATTGCTTAATAATTGTTGAATGAATGAGTGAATTAATGAATAAGTCATGCATTTTGAATTTTAAAGTTTCATATAAAGTGGCTAAAAGAGGTTATAGAAAGATGAAATGATTCAGAAGTACAGTATGCATTTTTTAACTTCTTGAACCATTTCCTCTGGAATTTTCTCTAACTAGTAAGTGTTCCAGAATTCAAGGATTTTTATTTAAAGGTTGTTGTGTTTTTTTTAACATCTTTATCGGAGTATAATTGCTTTACAATGGTGTGTTAGTTTCTGCTTTATAACACAGTGAATCAGTTATACATACACATATGTTCCCATATCTCTTCCCTCTTGTGTCTCCCTCCCTCCCACCCTCCCTATCCCACCCCTCTAGGTGGTCACAAACCACCTTATTTAAAGGTTTAATTTACAAATATGAAACAAGAAATTTCTCCCGGTTCTTCATCTCCCTTCATCCTTCGTTTTCCTAATTACTTTCTTTTCCTTCATCCCTTAAAATGAACAGACAGGCTGCTCCAAAGTTTTTGCAAATCTACTCACTGAACATTCTTACAGGCCAAGCAGCAATTGGAAATGAAATCCAACAGTTGTTTTACTGCTGTCTCATCAACTGGAGCAATAAAATGATTCCACGGGAGCATTTCTGCCACTAGAAATTGTGATAGTGTCGTTTTCCATTTCCTTTTACTTTCATAAATGATAACAGATGATTTCTTGTTTTCCTCTCTCCTCTTTCTTGTCTTCTTTTACATATGCCAATGATGTCAAACTCCTTTAGCTGAAGAAACTTTCTTTAAAAGTGTCTTATGTGTGTTTCTAGCTACAGAAAAGTAGAACTACTCTGGATGGCAACTGGGGAAGTGTGGTAGAGGGTGAACTCCCCTACCTTCTTGTTTTAAGCCTCCACAGTGGCCTCTGCGATGTATCCATGGAAGAATATTGCAAAACTACTGGGCTGAAAGTTTACAGGACTGAAAGAATGGAGGACTCGATAGGTGACATTTTAATTTAAAGTCTCCTCTTCTATAGAAGGGCTTGCCGGGTCCCATAGTTATGGCTGATTCTTCAACAGTGATAATCAGGTGATATAATTTTTAAAGTCATTCAGTAAACTGAAAACACAGAATCACACTTCAGCTTGTTTGCTTGTTTTCTGAAGGATCTATAAGCTGCACTTTTTTCTGAAAATAAATATATATCTTTAGAAAAGGAAATAATAGAGGTCTAGATGATTTAGAGCATTAATACAAATGAGACATAAATAAGTAAACCTCTAGGATAGTAATCTGAAACTTTCCCAGAACAATAACAACTAAAAATTGTCAACCTCTGACAGCTGTTTAATAGTTGATAGAAAATGTGGTAGGACTCCATTGACTTCACATTATGCAGGTGTCCACATTAAAAAAAAATCATAATTGGCACTAATTAAGACCACTGTTGGCAGCTTCAACAGAAAGGCCAGACACTGAGTGGGCAGGAAGATCCGCCTGGCCTCTCAGCCCCAGACTTCCCAGCAGGTCACTGCTGAATTGCATTAACAAAGCTAAGTTATTCTTGCTCTTCTAATTCTATAGAAACAGAAACTTAGTTTGCTATTACTAGCAAAATAAGCAATTCCAGTACATTTATTACATTTATTACATATATTGGAAGTTTAGGGCTCAGGATTATCTTTGATAATAAAAACGGGTACAAATATTATGCATCCTGTTTGTCCCCTATGAGAAGACAATGTAGCTGATCACTGGCACAAGTTCTGCACAGTTAACATCCACACAATTGACAGGAGAGGTAATTCTTATTAAGTGTGTGATGGACCTATATCAACTGATAACCATGAATTTTGTTTTTAGGACTTGATGCAAATACCTGTCTTATGGCCTTTATATTTCAATGTAATGTGTGAGTAATATTCGCCACCAGATCCAACTGTGATTTTTATCTTGTTTGCACATGCAAATAAAGTTGACAGTTAAACTTACTGTCTTGGTATTCCCATCCTGAAGAGTATTTTTGTAATTTCCGTAATGATAAAATTGTAAGCAAGGAAGATTCTCCTCTGTTGGGGAAGAAAGAGTGTGTCTATGTAGGTCAATCAATGCGAAAAAAAGGTGCTTGGGCTTGGTTTCCAGTAAGTGTACTTACAAATTATTCAGTCTTACAGACCCACATTCAGTTTTGCATTCAGATGCAGTCCTGGGTTGAGGATGGGAGGAAAGTAAAGCTCTGAAGTGGGGTACCTAATCATATGAAGGTTTGCAATTTTGTTAGGAATAATAGAGAAGCAATATTGAGAGAGCTGTGGGGTTAATGAACACGGATGTGGCTTTCATGTGCAAATTTCTTTTGATTAGATGAAACAACAATTCCCAGAGTTGGGACTGGTGTCCACACACCCAGGCCTGCATCTGCATGTAAATGGCTTCATTAGAGGCCAGATCTGTGTGCACTGATGAACTGTACAAGGCACTCAAAGAGTCTCCGCTTCATGGGCTGCTTTCTTGCTGCGTCTGTTTCCTGTTCAGAAAATAAGTGGTATAGTTCTCCTTTCTGCCAAGCTGTTTAAAAAAGAGATAGTTTGAGAACACAAAGGGGTGAGGGCAGCTGACAATTAACATATCTGTCCTCTTTTTCTTATTCTTACAGACTGCAGATTGGGAACATATCCTTTTATATTTCCAAGTAAAATTAAACTTCCTCAAATTTACCTGGCAGTTATCAAGGTTAATATTTTTGTAGTTTGCCATTTATTCAGTGCTTACAGGAGAATGGCCCTTAGGTTGGACAGGATATCACTGAATATCCAAAGAACTTGAATATCCAAAGAACTTGCCTATCTGCTTATTCTACCTAGGTTGAACCAGACCTCTAAAACTCCCTGTGTTTTTACTTTATGATTCAGGACTTACCACTAACTAGAAGTATCCTTTGTGAGAGAAAAGGATGCAAGATATTCTCAATATTTGATTAATGAAATCCTGAAGCATCATTAGTTTGGAATATTTCTAGGGAATTTTTATCAATAGTCAGTTAATTTATTAATTGAACTAATTTGCTTTCAGCTATAATCCATTTGTTTTAGATGGAGGTCATAGGTGCCTGGTTTTGGGCAGTGCTAACTTTGTGAGCTCTGAAGTAATAAGGACTGATATCATGTAATAGAAATAGTTGCCATGTTATTTCTATTCAAAAAATTTTAGCGGACCAATTTTAATAACTTGATTGAGGTTTAATTTACAAACTATAAAATGAATGTATTTTAAGTGCAGTGAAGAATTTTGCCAAATCTCTACACAATAATCAAGATATAGAACATCCTATAACCCCAGCAGATTTCCTTGTGCCCCTTCCTACTCAACCTTCCCTCATCCCCCACCTTGATGACCATTGATCTGCTTTTGATCAATATATTAGGTTTGTCTTTCCTGTAGTTTTAAATAAATGGCATCACATATATTTTACAACTGACTTTTTTTCTCAGCATAATGTTTTAAATATTCATCCACATTACTGTGTTTGTAGGATGTTGCCTTTTATTGCTGAGTTATATTCACATGGATAAACTACAATTTGTTTATTCGTCTACCTGTTGATGTTCTTTGGGGCTGTTTCAAGTTTCTGGTTGTAATGAATACAGCTACTATAAACATTTGTGTACAAAGCTTTGTTTGGACTTTTATTTCTTTTGAGTAAATACCTGAAGGTGTAACTGCTGGTTCATACGGTAAGGTTATACCAAACTTTATTAGAAACTTCCAAGCTGTTTGTTAATGTAACTGTACCATTTTGCATTCTCACTAACAATGTTTAAGAATTCCATTCTTCCACATCCTAGCCAATATTTGATTTTAACAATCCTTTTAATTTTAGCTCTTCTAATGGTTGTGAAGTGATATTTCAATGTAATTTAAATTTGCATTTCCCTGAGGATTAATGGTGTTGAGTGTCTTTTGCTGTGTACATTGGCCATTAGTATAGCTTATTTTGTGAAGTTTGTTTCTATTTTTAATAGTTTTTCCTACTTTAAATATTTTTGTATTCTTCTTATTGATACATATGAGTTCTTTCAATATTCTGGATACAAGCTAATTTTCAGATACACATATCATAAGTATTTTTCCTAGTTAGTTTTATGCTTTTTAATTTTCCTAATCATGTCTTTAAAAGAGAATTTAATTTCACAGAGCTCAATGTATTGTTTCTTTCATGTTATTGCTTTTTGTGAACTCTCTAGTAAATATTTGTTTTCCCCAAGATCACAAAGATTTTCTTCTAGAAATTTTAAAGTTTTAACTTTTATGTTTAGGTCTAGATCCATTTCATTTTTTGTGTGTAAAGTAAGATTTGAGTTTATTTTTCCTATACTGATATTTATTCTGTCACTACTTTTATTTTGAAAAACGCTATCTTTTCACCATTGAATTGCCTTAGCAACATCAAAAATCAAGTAAATACAAATTTGTTGACTTATTTCTGTACTCTTTCTTCTGTTCCACTGATCTGTATCTCTGTCTGTAAGTCATTATCACATTGTCTTGATTATTGTACCTTTAGAGTAAGTCTTGAAATCAAGCAATATACTTCTTTCACTTTTGTTCTTCTTTATCAAAATTTAAAAATTACTCTTGATTCTTTACATTTTCTTATAAATTTTAGAGTCAGCTTACTAATTTCTACCCAAAAAAACCCTGCTCAAATTTTGATTATAATTGTATAGAATTTAGAGTTCACTTTTGGGATGATTAATATTTTGACCATATTGAATATTCTTTCTGATATATCTACATCGTGTATCTCTCCACTTATTTAGATCTTAAATTTTTCTCAGCAATCCTTTATAGTTTGCAGTGTGCAAGTCATACAAAATCTTTGCTAGTTTACCCATAATATTCTGTGGTTTTTGGATGCTGTTGTAGATGTTAGTTTTTAAATTTTGATTTCTATTTTTTCTAGGATATAGAAATATAATCATTTTTGTATATTGATCTACTATTCTGCAAACTGACTAAACTCATTTATTAGTTCTTTTATTGAAAGTGTTTTGAATATTTTATTCTATTGTATGATTTTCGAAGGTTTATCCTACGCCAGATGCTGTGCTAAGCAAGGAACAAACATTACTTCATTCAATACTTAGAACAATTCTTGAGATAGGTTCCGTTATTGTTTTTAACAGCTTTATTGAGGTATAATTGATATACAAAGAAATGTACATATTTAATGTGTACAATTTGATGAGTTTGGACATATGCAAACACTTGTGATACCATCTGCACAATCAAGGTAATAAACATACCTAATACTTCTCAGAGTTTCCTGGTATGTCATATTTTTAAACAAATTTTGAAGTGCACAATATTGTATTGTTAACTCTAGAGACTACTACATGGTACTGCTGGTCTCTAGACCTGATTTATCTGGCATAACTGAAACTTCATACCCATTGAATAACACCTCCCTGTTTCTCTCATCCCCCAGCCCCTGGCACCACTATTGTTTTCTCTGCTTCTATAACTTTGACTGTTTTAGATACCTCATATAGGTAGAATCATGCAGTATTTATCCTTCTGTGACTGGTTTATTTCACTTAGCATAGGAAATGTTAGTGAGGTTGTTTAGAAATTGGAACTTTGTGTACCAACTTACTGTTGGTGGGAATGTAAAATGGTGCAGCAACTATGGAAAACAGTATGGAGGTTCTTCAAAAAATTAGGAATAGAACTACCACATGTTCCAGCAATTCCTCTCTGGGTATATATCCAAAATAATTGAAATCAGGATCTCGAAGAGATATGTGTGCTCTCATGTTCATTGCCTCACTATTCACAGTAGCCAAGATATGGAAACAACCCAAGTGTCTGTCAACAGGTAAGTGGATAAAGAAAATGTGATATATACATAAAATGGAATATCAATCACTGTTAAAAAAGGAAAATTCTGCCATTTGCACCATCATTTAGTAGTTCTTAAATGATGTTTTTACTCTTAAATCAAGCTTACATTCTTGAAATAAAACTCATGATGTAATAATACCCTTTTTACATATTGCAGGTTTTCGTTTGCTTGTGTTTTGTGAGGGTTTTTTTTTTTTTTGCATCTATATCTGTGAAGGTGTTGAAGTTTTATTTTCTTGTAATGTCTTTGATTTTGGTAGCAGGATCATAATTTCCTTATATAATTCACTAAGTTTTTTCTTTCTCCTCAGTTATCTGATAGAGTTTGTGGAAGAGTAATTCTTTCTTAAATATTTGATGAAATTAATTAGTACAGACAACTTGGCCTCGTCTTTTCTTTGTGGGAAAGTTTTTAACCAAAATTCAGTCTCTTTACTAGATAAAGGAATACTCAGATTTTCAATTTCTTTCTGAATCAGTTTGGTAATAAGCCTTTTATGGAATTATTCAATTTCATTTGAGGTTTTAAATTTATTGACATAGATTTTGCATAATTTGTATTATCTTTTTAATACCTGTAAGATGTGTAAAATCCTATCTTTCTTTTCCAATATTGCTGTCTTTGTCTTCTCTCTTTCTCTTTCTTTGTCTTCTCTCTTTCTTTTTTTTTTTGATAACTCTAGCCAGAGATTTGCCAGTGCTATTGGCCTTTTCAAGGTTTCATTGTTTTTTTCCATTCTTGTCTATTTTCTCTTATATTTGTTTCCTCTTATATCTTCAATATTTTCTACCTTTTGCTTACTATGTGTTTGATTTGCTCTTTCTTTTTAGTTTATGCATATGAAAACTTAGATCACTGATCTGAGACCCTTTTTTTCTAATCTAAGCATTTAAAATTAAGATGACATTTTTCCTATATACACTGCTTTAGCATCATCTCACACATTTTGAGATACTGTGTTTTCATCTTCATTCAGTACAAAATATTTTCTAATTTTTTTTTTGCCATTTCTTCTTTGAACCATGAGTTATTTAGACTTGTGTTTTAAAATATCCAGATAGTAGAGGATTTTCTATATATTTTTCTGTTATTGAGTTCTATTTTAATTTCAGTTTGGTCAGAAAATATGCTCTTATGTTTTCAATCTTTTAAAATTTATTGAGACTTGTTTATGGTCTATCTTTATGAATGTTTCATATGTCCTTGGAACTAATGTGTATTCTGGTGATGTAAAGTGGAATATTCTATAATGTCAATTAGACTAAGTTGTAGACTGTGTTGTTCAGGCCCTCTATATGGCTCCTTATCTTCTGTCAAGAGTGTTATGGTCTCCAACTGCAATGCAGATGTTTATTTCTCCTTTTAGTTCTGTTATATTTTGCCTCAAGTATTTTGAAGATTTGTTACTGGGTACATGTACTCTTAGAACTTTTACATTGTCTTAATGAGTTGACCCTTTATTCCTTATGAGTTATCCCTTTTTATCCCTCGTAATTTCCCTTGATTTGAAGTCTACTTTGCCCGATATTTACAGAATGCTTCCAACTTTCTTATGATTAATGTTTTCAAGATCTATCTCTCTTCCAGATTTTACTTTTAAACTATCTATTTCTTTGTATTAAAAATGGCTTTCTCATAGAGAGCAAATAGGTCTTGCTTTTTTATCCAGTGTGTCAATCTCTCCCTTTAACTGGGGCATACAGATCATTTACATTTAATGTAAACATCAAATTTATTAGATTCATATCTACGATGAGCTATGTGTTTAAAAATTTTTCCCTTCTGTTCTTTTACTTTTTTTCCTGTCCTATTTTGCATGAATTGAGGAATTCTTATTTTGCATTAATTGAGTAATTTTTGCATTCATTTTGCATTAATTGAGTAATTTTTGGTTTTCCCATTTGAACTCATTGATTGGTTTATTTACTATATCTCTTTTCAAAATTTTTTTAGGAGTTGCTCTACGTTGTACAATATATGCATTTTAACTTACAACAGTCTACTTTCAAACAATATTATATACCACGTTACATATAAGAACAGTTTTCTTTTATAAGTTAAGCAAGTGAATTGACACTCTCATAGGAAAGGTTTAATATAAGGTGACATTCAGGTTTTGTGTGACAGGTCCAGAATATTGGATTTGAAATCCATATCTCAACCTATTGTTGCTTGCCTGTTTTTCATAGAAAGCACATTACTGCCATTCTGAAGATATATGCTTTTGGTCTCAAGGGTACTGGGATAAGAGAGCAAGGATATAATGACATAGACTTTTCAAGGAACATAAGACAATTAGATGATAAGGTTAAGAACATGGTGGGGGGGGTGCGTTTTTTTATATCCATGCTTCTACAGAGCACAGCACGGGGTCAGATCAGGTTCATTTATAGTTCTGAAAATATATTTGTTTATAAGATGAATATCTGACTTAAAGGATGGTTAGCATAACACCATTACATTGTCCAGAGTGACTTCGCTACATCTTTTTGGGCAGGGTCATCAGACTTATTATAATTTCATGTATCTGAAAATATTTTTGTGAGGAGGGAGGTTAAACTTCTTGGGTAAAGGGTTTTAAAATCTTTTCATATAAGGCTATCATATATACTCATTTGAATTTAGATTATTTATTCTTCTATGATGCCAGAAGGCACCATGAGCCTGAGTGATTTTTGGAAGGTGTAAAAAGTCAGAGTGGGCTTCCCTGGTGGCGCAGTGGTTGAGAGTCCGCCTGCCGATGCAGGGGACGCGGGTTCGTGCCCTGGTCCGGGAAGATCCCACATGCCGTGGAGCGGCTGGGCCCGTGAGCCATGGCCGCTGAGCCTGCGCGTCCGGAGCCTGTGCTCCGCAACGGGAGAAGCCACAGCAGTGAGAGGCCCACGTACCGCAAAAAAAAAAAAAAAAAAAAAAAAAAGTCGGAGTGGTCTCTGTCTCTTTTTTTGCTTTTTCCTGAGGCCCTTGGAAAGCCATGACTGAGTAGGGATGGAGTATTAGGAAAAATTTTGGAAGTAGGAGAAATCTTAAAGGCAAGAAGGTGAATTAGAATATTGTAAAGAAAATTTCTTGCACTGTATGTCTATGTATTTTCTTACCAAGATGTTACTTTTTTTTCTAAAATTAGATGCTATTTTAGATACAGCTTTGTGAAACCTGCCTTGTTCTATTTTTTGATTAGTTTTCGTTCAATTTAATGTTAAACTTTTTACTTTTTTGAGAAAGCAAGTGAAAAAAACCCACATTTCCAAGGCTTGTTTTTGTTAACTTTCACAAATTGTGAATTAAGGTATTATTTCCGAGAGTTGTGATCATCAGTTATTTCTACTGTTAGAAGAAGAAAGGTGACATATATTTATTACATATCTAAATAATTATTTTTATATTCAGTTCTCTGTTACAGAAGTAAAACTGTTTTCATCTTTCTTTAAAGATTATATGTCCTTATCAATTTATTTTTAATTCAATACATGTGCTTTAATAAATGCCATTATTTTTGTTTTAAAATGGAATTATCATAAGGAGAAGTCCTTTTTAACATTTTAAGAAATAAATTTAAGTCCTGAAGTATTTCTTTTCAGAGCCTCATTGATGGCTGTATTCAATACCATTTCTTCAGAGTATTTATTCACTCCAGAGGAGTTCTTTTGAGGAAATAGATCAAGTCACATAGAAATTTTCTTCCTTCTCTGACTGTAAGCTGCCAGTGACCCTTCAGAACTCTTGGTCTCAGTGAATCATCAGTTGAGAGATAGGTAAGCTTTCTTCTGGAACTTCATTAAGGCATATTAATTTCATTTGAAGTGTTTATCAGAAATTTGAATCTACTCTATTCTTTGATTTTCATATCTTATAATTTAGTAAATCATTCAATTTATTGAAAATCTATAATGAACAAGGTCCCAGGGTGATTAAAGGATGAAAGAAACATGGTTTCTGCCCACTTCAGGCTTAATTTGAATAGGGGAGCTACTATGGACTGAATGTTTGTGTGTCCCCCCCCAAATTCATATGTTGAAATCTTAATCCCCATTATGATGGTATTTGGAGATGGGACCTTTGGGAGGCAATTAAGTCATGATGGTAGATTCCTCATAATGGAATTAGTGCCCTTATAAGAAGAGACATGTGAAAGAAAGCTCTTTCTCTCTCTCTCTTTTGACCATGTGAGGATACAATGAGAAAGTGGCCATCTACAAGCCAGGAAGTGGGCTCTCACCAGACACCAAGTCTGCTAGTGCCTTTATCTTAGATTTCCCAGCCTCCAGAACTGTGAGCCTCCAGAATGTTTGTTGTTTAAACCACCCAATCTATGGTATTTATTATAGTAGCCCAAAATGACTAAGACGGGAGCTAAGACATAAATATGGAGAATGCAGTGTTTTTTTGTAGAGATATGGACGCAGGAGAAAGAAGCTTTGGATGGTAGATTGAGCAGAATCCTAACGACAGCAGTGTTTTGATTGACACTTTGGCTAGAAGAACAGTTTGTGAGTTATGGCACTATGAATACAAGCATGCTGGTGGAAATACAGCTCATATTCTAGCAATGGCTCTCAGTTTAGTTCCTTTTGGTGATATTAGGTGTCTGAAGTAGAGAAGCAGGGGTTAAAGCTGAAAAGGTGTACTCACAAGATATTGGTTTCAGAAGGTGATTGATTGCAAGATTATGTCGTCTAACCTAGTTTTATAAATGAGGAAAATGAGGAACACAATTGTTTGGTGTCCAGTGTGTAGCTCAGATTTTCTTGAATTCCATTTTGCCTCTTCAGAGAGTGCTATCTAGGGGTCATACTCCAGAGGGCCCTAATCACCTTGCCATGTGTTCACATTTGATTGGGTAAAAAGTGGTAATCACTAAAGATTTTTGAGGAGGAAAGTAACATGATCAGAGTCATGCTGAGGAAAATTCCTCTGACAGCTCTCTGGAAGATAGATTAGGGTGGAGAGGGCCTGAGGGTGGGAACTAATTTATGAGTTGATTTAACAGCCCAGAAGAGTAAAAGGAGTCTACACTATAATGATAACAGTAATACAAAAGATGGGAATATATATTTATACAGATACATTCTTTGCTTAGTGTTACCAATTGAATGTTTGTATCCCACTAAAGTTAATGTATTGGAACCCAAATCCCTAATGTGATGGTATTTAGAGGTGGGGCCTTTGGAAGATAATTAGGTCACAAAGGTGGAGCCCTCATGAATGAGGTCAGTGACCTTATATGAATAGACATGAGAGAGATTTTCTTTCTCTACTATGTGAGGTTCCAGCAAGAAGACTGCTCTCTGCAAATTGGGAAGAGGGCCCTCACTAGATACCAAATTTGCAGGCACCGTGATCCTGGACTTCCCAGTTTCCAGAAGTGTTAGAAATAAATGTTTGTTGTTTCAGCCACCCAGTCTATAGTAATTAATTGTAGCAGCCCAAGCTGACTGAGACACTTAGGGTAGAAGTTGCTGGATTTATCTTATTATTCACTGAGTATGGGATACCAGAGTGAAGGACCAGTGGACAATGAATCAGAAATTTGGAGTCATTTTGATTTTAACTAAGGCAGCACTATTAACATAAATAGGGCAATTCACTGACCTAATAAGAATTATGCACACATACACACACACACACACACACACACACACACACACACACACAGAGGCAAACACAAAATCACTCCAAAAAGATTTATTTCTGTTATGGAGAAAGCATCTCTCAAAAAGCTGGATCAAGCAGACAAGCTAGAAATTGTGACATGGAAACATTTCCTCTGGAGCCGTCACCCATGAGGACTAGCTATGTTGTAGAGATATATCAGACAGTAGGTCAGGCACTCAGAGGTTGAAAGCTTGTCTCTCTCTTCCAGGGTATAGCACATAACAAAAGGAATGAGTAAAAAAGAACCTGGGATGTATTCCAATCTGCTGGGTTATAATTATTTTTTAAAAATTAGAGCTAAAAATACCCATCGCCAGACCTCATATTTTATATAATGGAAAGCAAAACAAACACATATATTTTATGTAAAATGACTGAATTTGATAAGTTGGTCTATAGGGTGAAAAAACGTGTTCTAGAGCCTGTGTATCCTGATTCTTTGCCCAATTATCTTTTTATTGCTGTAGGGATTTTGGCTAGAAACACACCAAAGGCAAAATTGTAAAGAAAAATTTTATGAAGTGTTAAAAACACATGAAAAGTCTGGGATAGGATTGAGAAGTTATGTTAGCTACTTGGGCACTAATTTCTCAAGCTACGTTGTGAAACATGTAACACCCGTTTCTATGGTTCAAGCGACTATTCTCATTTACTCATTCTAGTAGCCTCTAGTTATTTTTGCTAAACGTCCTATTCTACTACTTGAAAGGGAGAAAATAAGCCGCGTCTCTGTAGTAAGAGCAGCTGTGTGTTCTCCTCACCCTTCCTACCTGGGAGGCCAAAACTTACAAAGACTGGCTTTGCAGAAGGCTTTTCACTTCCTAGTTGTGTAACCTTAGGCAAGTTACTTGACACTCTCTGCCCTATTTTCTTCAGGTATAAAACTGATATGGTAATACTAAGACCAAATTATGGGGTTGCTTTAAGACTAAAATGAGTAATACATTTAAAGTACTTAGAGGAATACCTGACATCTAATGTGTTCATTTTTTTCCTCAAAGTTAGCAAGCGTTCTGGCTAGAACAAGGCATAGTTCTCTCCTCATAATGAACTATAGGCTATTTATTTATAGCTTTATGCATTATGTAGTTTCTTCATGAAACACTTTTACTGCTTTTATGCACACACTGTCATCATTTTTCTGCTCAGAGCCAAGACTATCTGATAGAAAACAGATGCAAAAAAAAGGGCGTGAAACCATGTTTGCCATACTTACTTATGTCCCGTTTTAAGGTTTTGTAAATGACTGAGTGAGGAAGCAGGTAAATTGAAAATATTCCAAAAGCATGTTGTTGCATATTGGTACATGTCACTCAGTATAATTAGGACACATATTCTTACTTTTATTTTCTTTTTCCGTGGACTTTTGAGCCCAGATCATTGAGACCTGGGTAAATATTCACTATTCCAAATTATAATAAAAACTGGATGCCTGATGTAACTGTAAGAAGAACTGGAGAGCTAGACCTATCGTGTGATTCATAATGCAAACTATGCACTGAATCAGGACTGATGCTTCTTGCGTGACTTCCCGAGAATTTATTTATATAATAGCTACTTAATGGGGATGTGCCAGATGTAATGATGAATGAATGGTACCTCTGTTGAAGAAAGCTGCAGTAGTCTCCATTCACTATATGCAGTGGTATACTGTATATACCACTGTATGTACCATCTAAGCCTGCATATGTTTTACATCTAATTCAGTATTACTGAGGCAAAGCCTAGTAAACCAGATAAGGGGGCTTAGTGGTGGATTAATTGTATAGGGGAAGCAAACTAGTAAGTTATGTCTTTTTTGTGTTCTTGAGTTCTTTGTGAAGAACTGTGAGAGAAAAATGAGCATGCAGACTTAAATTCCCTAGTGGTATCTTGACCATAGCCACGAAACATAACCTGTGGCAAGAAATAATTGAAAATGATGAAAAAAAATCAAACATAAAAAAAAGTGAAGTTTCTGGCTCCTCGATTAGGACTATGGAGGCATAGGGGCAGAACCAGGCAGATTATGCTGTTTGATTTTCAAAAACCCATGTTTTGGTGGGTTTAACTGTTCAGGAGAGAAAAAAATGATGGTTTATGAGAAGAGCAAGCTATACAGATAGAAGCTACTTTTTGTAGGGGGAAGGTTTACCTACAGGTGTGCCCTTTGGAGGTAAATTGGGGCAGAACTAGGAGTTTCTATGTATTTTGGCCTTGGGCAGCTGAGCAGAAGTTTAACTGTTGGTAATACACACACACACACACACACACACACACACACACACACACACACACTGCATCCCTATGTCAAAAAGAAACAAATGAACAAAAAACAAACCTGTTAAAAAGAACCTGCGTTTTTGTATCTTTTATCTTTCTTAGCACATCTTCCTCCCTCCTACCCTTCCTCCTTCCCTCTCTTCCTTCCTTCCTTCCTTCCTTCCCTTTCTTTCCTTCCTTCCTTGCATTTTCATAATCAGGTTGGAAACTTCTCTGTCTAGACCGAAAAACTTTCACTACTGCAATCATTCCACATGCGTCGCCTCAGTTCATTAGTTTTAGACCATCTGCTGCCCTCTTGTGGCCATGTAATCCACCTACCTATGCCCCAGCTCTAAGCACTTAATGGTTTTTGTCAGCTGAAGGAAACGGTTTTGTCAGTCAGAAGAAACTGACATCTCAAACTATAACTAACTTCCTTTTTTTCTGCCCCGTATTGCATCGTTGTCTTCTAATGCAATTTGGCTCTAAAACACGTAAAACTTAATACGTCAGTGATCGTTTTAAAGACAACATACAGTAAATACATCATGAACTGAATTGTCTTCTGAGGAAATTTGCAAGTAATGCTTTTCACCTTCTCACGTTGTGTCTTGGATAAGCTAAGCCATTTTATATTAGCAGATAATGTCCAAATATAGAAATAAAAATCACTTACTGTATAGCAAAATATATAAAGTTGTAAAAATACTTTAAGAAGAGCTTCAGGTAAACTCCTGACCAAAGAGATTTGAATAAACCATCTTTATATAATACTTATAACAATTATAGCAAAAAGGAATTGTTTCAGGTAGAATTATTAATTATGTCTTTGTAATAAGTTTTGGAAATTTGGTTTTCTAAGAGATTCTTAATTTCAATACCAAGTAATACATGAACCAATACATTCATCTCTGAAGTCATTACACTTTATTTTGTAGACTTCTCTTTTATATTAAGATTCCAATGTTCTTTTTGAGTCAAAAGAATAAAGCCAAAGCTAAAGCAAGGATAAAGAATCCTTTTATTAAATTTGACGTGCATGTCCCTGATATTCCTCACTACACTTTTATTTTCAGCTTCTCATTCTCATTACCATTTTAAATTAGGAGCAGAGATATTTAACTTATTCAATATAATGACTTAATGAAAACTAAAGAGCTGATTCAGAGCAGCACCTTATACTCAGATACTCTGAATGCTCAGCAAAGCTGACAATTCCATTTAAGGGGAACATTTTTTTTTTTCTTTATTTGGACTGTTGTTTAAAGACTATATTAGGTAATTCAAATGTTACTATTAAAATGATTCCTACTTAAAATATTCAAGAAGATGGGGGAAAGAAACAAAGATTGAATGTTAAAATCTGGTGCTACTGCCGTGTTGACGTCTAAGACATTGTCACTCTGAAGCACCCAAGAGGCAGGTCAAGGCTGTGTTTAGAGACCAACAAACAAGAACAACAAATCTTCTTTGAAAATAATATTAAACATGATTTAAAAAACATCAAAATCTCTGTGGGAAAAATCAAAAACTTTGCAATTCCTAATACTTATTATATGATTCACTGGTCATGGTTTGACTGTGTGTTGGATGCCTTCTCTATAAAATTTAGGGTCTCTAAAGGTCTTAAACCAGCTCTTAGCATCATCATACCATATGATTAAACTGATTCTTTGGAGACAGAGAAAATGGAATAATGATTGAACGAGCAAAATATGGCCTATTGCAAATATTTCTAAGCTAACGGCTATGATGTACTTAAGCATGAATTACCAGTTATTGATCACTGCATACAACTCTTTACCAAAGATATGTGCCCTTTCTCTATAAGCCTGTCATCAGCTCTGGAATGGGAAAGATAACTGTGATAGTATCTGAAAGTATGATTTTGTACATATATGTAAATGTAAAGGTTTCCTTCAGAACTGAGTGAAGAGGGGAGACATTTTTCATCTGGATTAAACTTGACTATTCACTTACCATTTTAAAGTCTCTTATGACTTCTCTTCTTTACCATCGGAGCATAATCTAACCCAGAGAATAGAGCCAAAGGGATTGTCTTAGGTTGTTTTACAGAAAAGAGTAACTTTCCTAGTTATATACTTTAAACACAGAGCATTCCTCTTTATTAAATAAATGTGTTAAGTCTAACCTTATGTATGCAAAAAATAAATTTTTCCCATCTGAAATATGGTTAGTCTGTGCATAGTATATAAAATCTGCTTCAATTGTTTAAACAAAATAAACATGAGATATCTTTCTATAAGATCATACTAACTTATTACTTTAACATTCAGTTTCACTAACAGAAACTAAATCCATCCCTAACCTAAAAGAAAATATTTTCTTTGCAAAGTATTTGTCTTGAAGAAACAAGCGAACAAACAAAAAGACACTAAGCAGGAAAAATTCTGGCCTGCAAACTCCATTCTCCACTCAGTAGGCACCCCCGGTACAAATATGCGCATGTTACCACAGGATCAAGCTAGATCTGTTCTATGATTCACAATCCGAACTCTGCACTGAATCAGGCATGATGCTTGTTGTGTGACTTCGCAAGGATTTGTATTTATAAAATGAGCTATAGCTATTTTCCTCCACTACAAAGAAAAGATGTTATTTCTTATTGCCTTTCCTCAGGGTTTTATGGGACAAGAAAACAAGCAATTAAAAGCAATCACATGTGTAAAGTAGCATGTTATATGACTTTGTCTCAAAGGTTAAGCAAGAAACTAAATCATTGAAAGTTGGAATGTGCTTGCATTATAAAATTAGAACTTCCGAACCCATTGCATTGCTCAGTTTTCAAATTCGTAAAATAAGGATACTTGGCTTTCATTACAAATTTAGTGTGATTATTTGGAAATAAAAATTTTGAATTATGAATCACATGAAATCCTTCAAATGCAGATATTTCAAAATAGCAATATTGTCGGGCACTTGATGAGGCAAATTAGAAAGATAATGTCTCAAAGCCAAGATTTTGAAAAAAGCAAATAATTTGTATTAATTACAGATATATACCAGTAAAAATATTGTTTATTATTCAGTATGAGTTGGAGGTTAGTTATTATTAGATCTTTATTAAGCATGTATTTATTAAGCAATAATATATATTTTTTCAACCTATGCTATTTTCTGTGAACAAACCATGATTTGTTATCTGAAAGCTACAGCTGTAACTGTGCTATTTTAGGAAAATAAATAAGATCACCTCCCTGTGTCCCCCCTCCTCCTCCTTTCCTCTCTCCCTCCTTCCCTTTCTTTCTTACTCCTTCCTTCCTTTTCTGTCTTCTTTTCTTCTCTCATCTCATCTCTATCCTTTTCCTTTCCTTTCCTTTCTCTATCCCACGAAATGCCCGTGTGCACAGGCATGATGAATGCCTCATCCTGTGAAGAAACTGGCAGCGTTGATCTACAGCTGTATGCAAACTGCATCTTTCTTCTAAAGCTGCAAGGCACACATTTAAACTCAAATCCCAGAGATTCCAACACCTAGATTGCCGTACAAATTGGTATGACCAACCAGACCCAGCAACCATTGATCTTCATTCTTCCTGCCACCCTGTAAACTGAAACCTTTTGTAGCAAAAGGTAACTAAAATTCTGAAGTCGACTTGCAATAAAGGAAAGCAGCAACTTTAAGATTGGACTGAAATATCTGACAGCTCTCTGAAACAAAACAAAAACAAAATGTACCCAGGTTTCAGTTACAGTCTATTTGGTTTCTTTTCTTGTTAAATAAGTGCTGACATATAACTCATTAGACACCTTATGGGCAGCCCCACAAAGATGTGGGCAGTACAATTTAGAGTAAATGGGAGGTGTATAATTCAGCGTTTACGCTTCTGGATAAATCAGGTTTCAGCATATGAGATTTTTGCCATATACTTCAAATATTCTTATTTCCCTAGCTGCTGACTCAAATTTGAATTTAAACAGGCATATAAACAATACATGGGGAAAAAAATCCCAAGTTTTTCTATAACATAACAATTTCCATTAATAATGAAACCTTGTTTGAGGCAGGCAGTAAAGTAAAACTAGAGAACTTGTTCCCCTGATTAATTCCTTTACTTTGGATGTGGACAGGAGAACTGCATCCAGGAGGCTCAAACCAGAAGATCATCCGTTTAGTCCATTCCCAGGTGATTCTAAAATATTTTTACTTACTCTTGGAGATATTGTTACTCAGAGACTGCATTTTTAATAGAGAAGGCTTCGGCAGATTCTCTTTACTTCGTATCTCATCATTTCTGACCTGCGGATGGCCTTTCCTAACACGATGTGCCCAACCAAACCCAGTGATCACATGTCTCCAAGAGTAAATTGACCTAAGTCTCT
>RJWK010010140.1:0-44179 GCA_004363435.1 Platanista minor | reverse complement strand
TTTTGAATTTTGAGGGTGTATTTTTTCTAACACAATTTTAAATTGAGATATAAAATATTTCATCATAAATTTATATAATAAGATGATGTGATTACTGGTGTGTTATAAAAATTGACATGTAAAAAATTACAGTTTAAATTTTCAATTCAATCTGAATGCATAGAATTTGTTATTCACAATAATCCATTTAATAAATATGCAAAGACTCATTTCCTTAACAATTAGTAATATTACATCACTTTTTCTCTTTAAACTTTTATTCCAGCTGTTTGTTTTTATTCCAACACACCCATAAAATTAGACCTTAATGTAATATATTTTAGTCTTTGAAAGTCTACTGTTGATAATTCTATCATATTTCTCTGCAAAAATGTGGATATATATTGTAATTTTTATTGTGAAATCTGTGTAAATATAAGGCTCTAAATATTTAACAGCATATTCAAGACTGAGTCATTATTGCAATATTTGGAACAAAATTGCTTAAAACCACATAAATGTATTATAAAATGTGAAAAATATTTTTTAATGAAGAATAACTTTTTGTTGTACTACAAATGTATCCTCTTAGTAAATACGTATTGCTTTCTCTCATTTAGCTTATGTGTAGGTAGATGAATATTATTTTTTACTGATGAGATGAGAGTCAGTACCAAATTTCTTCCCAGTTTTTATTTTGAAAAATGTAATCACTGAGACATCTTGTTCACATGAAAAGGTAAATGTGAAAGTTTAAAGGTTAGGTGGCAGATAGATAAATGATAGATACATGGGGGGAGAGAGAGAGAGAGAGAGAGAGAGAGAGAACACAGTTCTTTTAAGTCCTTACAATTTATATGCCCCAAATCCCATAGTAAGCTATCATTAAATTTTATTTACAAAGATCTATCACCCAAGAGGTGATTTGCCCTGCTGTTATTGCTATAGTAAATGAAAAGTGGAAAGTCACTTGAATTTCGAAAGGATTTGTTACCCAAAGTCTATGATTACTTACTTCCTGCATATCAGCACCAATCTTTCAATTATCGACTGGTTTGACACGTGGATGTTTTTCCACTCTGAGCAATCCATGATTGGCAGAAAAAGAAGAGGTGAGAGGTAAGTTTTCTTTCAAAGTTAAAGAACAAAAATTTACAAAGTGGAGATAGAAGAGCCTGTTAACTGATATGGAAGCAACCTAAATGTCCATTGACAGATGAATGGATAAAGATGTGGTACATATATACAATGGAATATTACTCAGCCATAAAAAAGAACAAAACGGAGTCATCTCTAGAGATGTGGATGGACGTAGAGACTGTCATACAGAGTAATGTAAGTCCGAAGGAGAAAAACAAATATTGTATATTAATGCTTATATGTGGTATCTAGACAAATGGCACAGATGAATTTATTTGCAAAGCAGTAATAGAGACACAGACGTAGAAAACAAACATATGAACACCAACAGGGAAAAGGGGATGGTTGGGATGAATTGGGAGATTGGGATTGACATACATACACTACAATGTATAAAACAGATAACTAAAGAGAATCTGCTATATAGCACAGGGAACTAGTCTTGATGCTCTGTGGTGACATAAATGGGAAGGAAATCCAAAAAAGGGGGGATATATGTATGCATATAGCTGATTCACTTCAGTGTACAGCAGAATCTAACACAACACTATAAAGCAACTATAACCAAATTAAAAAAAAAAAAAAAGAATGCTCTGAGTATCACAAGATGTTAAAAAATTGAGGGTCAAAAAATATTTCCCTTAAATTATCAACATGCATATCTTGGGAAAAAATGTTGTAACCAGTATCCCAGTTTGAAGATTACTACTTTATATTGTCAGATCTTCTCATATTGATTGAGATGATTTCATGAACAAGTGCAAAAATTTTTATTGAGCATCCACCATGCGCAAGGCACTGGTCTAGCAACTTGGGACGCAGCCATGAACAGGACCACAGTGTAAGGACTCTACGTACATTATAGTGGTGATGACAGGCTATATGTAAGTAAATGATAAAATAATTCAGAAGGAGAGCAAAGAAATCTACGAAGTAATTTCAAAGAATTTAAGTGGGGCTTCCCTGGTGGCACAGTGGTTGAGAATCTGCCTGCTAATGCAGGGGACACGGGTTCGAGTCCTGGTCTGGGAGGATCCCTCATGACACGGAGCAACTAGGCTCATGAGCCACAGGTACTGAGCCTGCACGTCTGGAGCCTGTGCTCCGCGACAAGAGAGGCCCGCGCACTGCAATGAAGAGTAGCCCCTGCTTGCCACAACTGGGGAAAGCCCTAGCACAGAAATGAAGACCCAACACAGCATAAATAAATAAATAAATAAATAAATAAATAAATAAATAAATAAATAAATAAACTCCTACCCTCAGCATTTAAAAAAAAAACAGAATTTAAGTGATCGGAAGAAAATAATGCAGAGTAGTGTGAGGAGTGGTCTTGTGGCCAAGGATTATTTCTAAGGAGGTGATATTTAAGGCAAAGGTATAGAAGAAGAGTACTCTAGGCTGAGGCAGACTGGTGGCCTAGGGATATCTTTATGGTGAAAGAATGCCTCTCTGAAGAGTTGGCATATGACCTGTGTCACGGGGTGTCAGCCATACAAAGAAATGGAGAAGAGCAATTTAGGCCAAGGTACACTAGAAAGAAGTCGATCACCTTGTCCAGGTTTGCTAAAGACTTTCTTGGTTTTTGCACTCTAATTCCCATGTTCTGGGAATACCCTCAGTCGCAGGCAAAGTAGGATAGTTTGTCAGCCAAGAAGAGGACCAAGATCTCTTGGAATATGAGGTCTACTTAAAGGTCAGTGGCTTGATGGCCAATATCAAATCTACAGCTGGGGTCACTGGTAGCTTGACCCTAAGAAAATAAAAAGAATTAGAGAATAAACCTTCTTGATTCTGAGACATTTAGGCATCTGGGACTATGGCTCTCAGTAGCACACCAGCCTTAGCTCAGCATATTAACAATTAGTCAACCTTAGAGTGAGTAACTAATTCTCTGTGATATCAGAGAGTAAAGTCGCTGATCCACCAGTTGCTGTGCAAAGAGCACTCACATGCACAAAGGCAGACAAAGCATAGACCCCCTACACACAACTAGTATTTGTGGACAAAATGAACATCTGGAGAGGCATGCAATGAGACCACCATAGTTGGAAGTTTTGAGTAGACTTTTGAGTGGAAAGAGCATTGGAAAGATAAGTAGAATTTGTGATGTAGCTCTTAATTTAATATGATGTGCTCTTATGGCAAGTCCCATGTGCACCTCTATCTAGTTAAATCAGTGGTTGTGGTGAATGAGGTAGTTTCTAACTAAAACTGGGTTTGTTTCGGGTTGAAGTATTAAACAAAATTCGAGCTCATGATACAAACAGGGATTTAAAGTCAGCACTTACAATAAATGTTTGTGAGGACAGAGGGACAAGAAAGGTAGGACTTGTCTGGAACTTTTTATGTGCCTTCATAGGTTCTTCCATATATGATAATAGTGTTTCAGGTGTTACTAAAATCAAAATTTCACTCTCAACTATACAGGCAACTCCAAATTGTGGTATTTATTTACATACTTGTTTGTTTATTATGGAAAAATACACACACAAATATCACCTGAGGCCAAATATTAGCGCATGTATATTAGTATATCAGAGGAAAACAAAGAAAGAATTTAAGCCCAAAATAAAGAATCCCTATATCTTCTATACACTTCTCTTTATACATTTCTAATTGTGAGGTAACTCTCTCGGTTCTTGCCATGGCAGTAGCATTATGTCCATCTCTATGTCATCCAATTCTCAATTGAACTGTCCCCGGTGAAATAACATCTGTAGAATTGGCTCCCTGGATATTAGTCCCAATGCTTATATAGATCTGCTGTCTCAGGCTCATGAGAAAATGTTGTACCCTCAGTGCTCTCAGGAATAGTTGTCAAAGTCTAGGGAGAATCTCTCTCAGAAGCAGTCGTCCCATTTACTGTGGTTTCTTGAGTCTTAGTTGTTTTAATTGTTACCTCATCATCCAACCCAGATACGGGAGAAAAAGGAAAACCATCGTGAGTGCCAAATCCAACAGTTGCATCTTCACCGAATGTGGAACGTATTGGCCATTGAGTGTATGGATGGTCACTGCTTAGGGAAATGCAGCATGACAGCTTGTTCATACAAAGAAGTTTGTACCTTTCGAGATGCAAACATCGTTTTCTGCAGTGTCCTACATCATTCTTCCAGCATCTTTCAACAAACAAGCCAGCTGCAGGGTTAAACAAGCAGTCAATTTTTAAATTCGACAAACATTAATTCCAAAATTTGACAACTACTACTATTGCCATCTAAAGTAATATGATAACAAATACCACACGCCATTTGGAGAGACAAAGAAGAAAACTAAAACTGTATATTAAAAACTGTGACATGTGCCATTAAGGAAATTGCTGGTGGTGAGGAGAGGAGAGAGAGAAGGAGAGGGGAGGGGGCAGGAGAAAGACTGGAGAAGAAGGAAAGAGGAGGAGGAGGAGGAAGAAAACGAGACAGAGAGGATAGGCATATGTAAAGCTAATAGTTAAGCCACGGCAAGGCACGAAGGATGAAAGGAGGCTACAGGATACACAGGAGGCAAAGATTATTTCAGGACAGGACCATCAAATGCTCAGTCCCAGTGTGGAGAAACAGCATAGTGTCTTTAAGGTATTAAGAGAAGGCTGAAGAGTCTGAAGTATAATGTGCAAAGAGCAAAGGAGCACGAGATAAAATGAGCTTGAAGTAACCATGCCATTGCCTAGTCAATCTGGCCATTATTAAGCATTTTTATTTATATCCAACCATCATGTGAGTTAATTTACTTCATGTTTTAGACAGTTAGCTAGGATTTCACATGGAAATTAGATAAGGGAAAAGGAAGAATAGAATCTGGGAGACACGTTAGAAGCTTTGGTCAAGTAAAACATGAGGATGGCTGGAACTAGGGCTGTGAGAGTTGTAAAGAAGAGAACAGATTAAAGACATTGATTGTTTGGATATAAGGTTAGCAGAGGATGGAGAAATCCAAGTACATTAGTACATTTCTGAGCTGATATAGGGGAGATTCGTGATCCTTGCTATTCATAGAATAGTAAACAGAGGAAAGAACACGATTTGGAGGGAAGAGAAAAAGGTGGTTACAAGTACTTGTTTTGGGGTATACAACACAATATACCTCAGATGTCCAGAGGGCAGTAAGATATAGCTGTAGCAACTCAGTAGACAAGTTTGGACTCTAGATATAAATTGTGGAATCATTGCTATGGATAGTATTTAAAACTACAGTTATAGATAAAGTACATATAGTGTTGGAATAATGTGAGATAAAAGGGGGCCATAGTTAAATTCTGGGGAGTGTCAATATTGAGAGCTCAGATAGGAGGAGAAGGCTCAGAAGGAACAGCCAGATACTTAGGGCAAAAGAGGAGAATGAGACACTAGAGAATTAGATTAGTTTTCCCAAAAGCAGACCTTGGGATAAATTTTGACTACTGTATAATAAATGAGTTGAGGGCATTCAGCACTCCCCACATCCCCAAGTCAGTTTGGAAATGGGGAAGTTATGGAAATAAGACAGCCAAAAAGAGGAGAGTTATACAGTTAGTTACCACTGTGATTGACTAGAGCATGACCCCATGGGGAAATCTGGCAATTAGTGTATGGCTAGGATAAAGGTCCAAGTTATCCTTCTTGAGGGTCAGAGGAGCTGGAATATTTTTCCACCATCCAGTAGCTGACAGATGATACCAGAGGGAGCTGACAATTCCCTGTCATTTCTGGACTGCCCCATACAGGACTGGTTTGCAAACAATTGACCATGCTTTGAGGATACTGCCAGGTGCAGGTCAGGCTGGTGTGCATGAAAATGGCAAATGCCAAAGGGATACAAAGAAAATTGTATCAGGTATGACTAGATTATGCAAATGAGGAAAATGTTTCCTAAAGGAACATGTGAACACTTGTAGGCAAATACTATTGTGAGGTTGAGCGAGATAAAAAAGGAGCTGGAGCCTCCATTGCATTTAACATGATGAGTGTCACTGGTAATCTTCAGAGTGGTAGGAAGAGTAGAAACAGAAGTGAAGTGGTTGACATGTGAATGAGAAGTGGAAATAGCACCTGGAGACCAAGCTCTTAGGAAGTTTAGCTGTGAGGAAGAGCAGAGAAATAGAGAAGTACTTGGAGGACAATATGGAGTCAAGGGAAGGTTTTTCAGGTTTGTTTTGAAGGCTGGGAAATAAGAGAGCATGTGTGCAAATATTAAGAAGGAACAAGTAGAAAGGGAGAGATTAACGTAGAAGAGGGAAATGAGGCAAAAGAAGGGCATAGTCCTTCATTAGGGGACAAGGATTAAGAACACATACAGCATCTGACTGTATGTGATATGGAGAAGCACACTTCCTCAGCTATGTCAAGAGGGAAAGAGAAGATGGGTGAAAAACCATACTGGTATGAGTGTTGGCAGTGGTAAAAAGAAAAAGTGCCATTTGAATTTTTAAAATCTTGAGATGTGGGGTAAAGTCCTAAGCTGGGAGGGAACACCACAGACAGGAGTGGAGCAGGAGAATTGAAAAGAAAGAAAGGTCAGTGCAAAAAAGTGGTCTAGGAAAGAGGAAGGATGAGCTCACACAAGAAATACAGTAGGATTTCTAAGCAGCGTGATAATTCATCAGAGGAGGGAGGATAGGCATCTACCGTGGAACTAGTCTGTTCCATTGTATGATCATTTATCAAGCAACTATATGACCATCTTTCTCAGCAAACCACCCGAGAAGCACCAAGGTTGGTGTATTGTAGGAAACAGCTAGTGCAAAGCTCTATGTTGGAGGA
Source organism: Platanista minor (assembly GCA_004363435.1). NCBI lineage: Eukaryota > Metazoa > Chordata > Mammalia > Artiodactyla > Platanistidae > Platanista > Platanista minor. Next base: position 37,322 of record RJWK010010140.1, on the reverse strand, counting down.
AGCCAAGGATATATGTAGAAGGTCAAGTAATTCTCAAAACAACCCTTTTTGCATTTAATTTGATAAAGTATGAAAAGTACCTTTCATGGGTTGAGATATAGAGAGAGAACACAACGAAAATTTGGCTCCTATTTCCTCCCCCTGGGAATGTTGGCTTTATCCCAAATTCTCCAATGATTCATTGTTCTCTTATTATTTTACTGGCTGCAATTCTATTGCCCTTGGTAGCATTTTCTGTAAGTTTCAAGGGTAGCCGTACCACTTCTTTCATCCTGGACAAAGTCTAACATTGCTTCCTCATTCCTAACTTCTACAAAGATTACCTCTCTATGTTTTGTTTTTTTTTTTTCCTCCAGGGTACCCACCCTCGAAATCTGAGTCCTGTCAGCATTTCTCTTCCATTCCCAAACACGTTAAATCATCTTGTTCTGTCAATTCTTCTTTAAACTTGCCTCTCACTTGCATTGCTCACTACTCCTTTTCAACTATTCCCCCCCAGAGTTAAAATTTGGGGTACAGCCCATCACTCAACAGAGGTTTGAGCCCCTAACTATGGTACAGACTCTATTCTAGGTGCTTGGGGTACATTTGTGAACTAAGCAGACAAAATCGCATGGAGCTTACTTTCTAGCAGGGGAAAACAGACAGTAAAGAAAACGAGTAAATTATCCTGTATGTGAGAGGATGATAAGTAGTTTTCAGAAATAAGAGAGAATAGATTTAAGTGCAATCTATTTGGTGTGTCATGGGGACAGATGACAGTTTCTTTTTTTTTTTTTTTTGCGGTACGCGGGCCTCTCACTGCTGCGGCCTCTCCTGTTGCGGAGCACAGGCTCCGGACGCGCAGGCTCAGTGGCCATGGCTCACGGGTCCAGCCTCTACGCGGCATGTGGGATCCTTCCGGACCGGGGCACGAACCCGTGTCCCCTGCATCGGCAGGCGGACTCCCAACCACTGCGCCACCAGGGAAGCCCGACAGTTTCTTAAACAGCAGTTAGCAGAGGTCTTGAGAGAAGGTGACAATTAAACGATGACTTGAATATGGTGAAGGAATTAGCCACACCAGTATGTAGGGCAAGTGCATTCTAAGCAGAGGAAAAAACAGAACTCTGTGGGTTGAGCAAGCCTGGCATGTTTGAGGAAGGGCATTGTGGAAAGCCACACTTTGCCACTCTTTGCCAGTGTGGCTCTGGCAAAGTGAGCAAGGACTAGAGGACTAGAGTAGTGGGAGATGAGGTGAGAGAGGTCATAAGCACCAGATCATGGAGGGCCTCGTGGGCCACTGTAAGGACACTGGTTATTGTTCTGAGTGAAGAGGGGGCCACTGCAGAGATGTGAGAAGAGGTACGTGGTCTGACTTCCAGTGCAAGCAGATCACACTCTATGCTATCTTGACAGAAAACGGCAGGAGGCAAGAGTAGAAGGACAGAGACCTGTGAAGAAGCTATGAGGAAGCAGTAACAGGTGAGAGATGATAGTGACTTGAATCAGAGCGGTAGCAGTGGATGGAGGTGGTGAGATCAGTTGGTTCTAGACATAATTTGCAGGTAGATGTAATAGATTTCCTGGTAGATATGGATCTCACAGCTTAGAATATCAAAGATAGTTCCAAGAATATGGCTTAAGAAATACAATGATGGTGACTGGGAATAATCTATAACTTAATTTTTTTTTTTTTTTTTTTAGAATGACAGCCATCACTTATTTCAAAGCTCCTCAGTCTGGAATTATTATGTCATTAGGACTTGTGACCTCCATCAACAATATTTCAAAATCATAAATCTAAAAAATATGAATTACAATGGTATTAATTCAGACACATAAGCCATCTAGCCGAAACTTTATGCCTTGTGTGAATTCACTCTGAAAAAAAAAAAACAGAACAAAACAGATACGGAATCAGATAGCATCAACTTAAATACAGCTATTAACAGCACTCCACTGATGGACAGTTTGGCTTGGTAAAATGTTTCTTTACAAAACGCTCAGGTGCCATCTCAATTTAAAACAGAAAAATACACTCAAAACATTAAATAGTTAAGTTGCAAAATAGAACCTATAAGCAGAAATTTATAAATGAGCAGGAAACAAATCTACTGCCCTCACAATAAAAGAGAAAAATAAGCAGAACCACACACTTTATAGAAAAATCGAAATACATAATAAATATATATTTGAAGTTGATATTTTCCTTCATTTTAAACATTTGCAATATTCAGAATTTGACAATGCACTAAGCAGACAGGAATAAAGTGCATGTCTAGGAATTTTATGTTGAATGGTTTATGTCTATGAATGGTTGTATAGAATATACTTCCATATGAAACATAAATACACTTCTGAGCAAAAATAATAAGTACATAAATGTCCAAATATGAAATTGGATAAAAAAGATACAGAGGGACTTCCCTAGTGGCGCAGTGGTTAAGAATCCGCCTGTCAGTGCAGGGGACACGGTTTCAAGCCCTGGTCTGGAAAGATCCCACATGCCACGGAGCAACTAAGCCTGTGTGCCACACCACCGAGCCTGCACTCTAGAGCCCACGAGCCAGAACTACTGAGCCTGCATGCCACAACTACTGAAGCTTGCGTGCCCAGAGCCCGTGCTCCACAACAAGAGAAGCCACCACAATGAGAAGCCCGCGCACTGCAATGAAGAGTAGCCCCCCGCTCGGCGCAACTAGAGAAAGCCCGCGCACAGCAATGAAGATTCAACGCAGCCATTAAATTAATTAAAATTAATTGATTTTTAAAAAGGTACAGAGCACCCATTGCATGAAATTCTATGCAATAATTAAAAGTTCAGTTTTTGGAGAATATTTAATATGTGGGAGAATACTCATCATGTTTTAGAAAATTTGAAAGGAAGATATACATTTTTTCCCACATGTTCATAATCAGAATTGAGTGTAGGTGATAATTCTTTACGTCACTTACATGTGTCCATGTGAATCAAGATATAGACACATAGGCACATGTACGTCCATCTCACGGTAGTGATTACCTTTCTACGCAAGATAAAATGTCTCCAAGTTTGGAGTCCATTTTCTTAGTACATAAAGAACTCTTAAAAATCAATAAGAAAGAGTTCAGAAATACAATGGAATAGATGTTCAAACTCATTTATATTTGAAGCGTGATGAATTCACACAAAGATGAAGCAATATTTTCACACATTGAAATGTAATACACGAAAGAATGTGATTTAAAAAATGGAGTGATCAGTGTAGAGTGCACATACTGTAGCCCATTCGGTCAGTTGTTTGCCAATCTTGCATGTGTGTGTGTGTGGCCATAAGGGGAAAGATACAGATTTGTTTACTAATTTTCCTCGCTGAATTTTTTCTGATAATTAAAATTTTCCTGCTTAGCAGACCAATTAAATTAAGAAGGGTAATTCACAACCTCACCCCCATATAGTCTACGTATACATTAAAAATAATGAAGTAGGTTCAGGTACTGATAAGAAGTCTCCAATATATTGTGCTAGTACATTTAGAAGAATCTGTACGATTAATTTACATTGATTTTTTTAACATCTTTATTGGAGTATAATTGCTTTACCATGGTGTGTTAGTTTCTGCTTTATAACAAAGTGAATCAGTTATACATATACATATGTTCCCATATCTCTTTACATTGGGTTTTTAAAAATCTAAGGTATATAAATATTTGGATCTGCTAGGATATATAACTAATTGATAAGATTACTTCATTGACTGATTCAGAGATTCTGAAAGAGAAGACTGAAGAACTGTTATTTCAGGGTAGGAGAGTCCTTTTCCTTAAACTCATATAAGCTTATCGATTGCTTGATATTTTTTAATCAATTGTATTATTTTCCAATAAAAGTAGATAAGTTTCCAAAGTAGCATTATTAAAAAGAGGGAGTAAGCTCATTCATTATTGATCTATTAGCAGAAGGTCCCTATTGGTCACACATCTTTTTACTCTGTCTTAACTTATCCCCACTTCTAAATTAAATTTGTGTTATCTTTCCCATGACAGCTCTGCAGATCCTACAAAAAGTGTGATGAACTTGTTCACCATACCTCAGAACATAGACAAACGAGCACCTCCCTTGAAAGCACTTTCATGACAAAAGAGAATTCAAGATGGTAGTGAGAGTTGGACTAATGAGACACAACAATAAAACAGGTGTGACAATGAAATTGTTAAAATAGAAGCAAAGTGAGGCTGAGTTAACAGTGGTTAGTTATAGAGAGACAGAGATTGTTGCTCAGAAGACTGAGGAAATTCTTCCTTTGGAGAAATGTTTCAGAAGACACCCCAGTTTCATAGGTGCCTCTAACAGATTCTTAGAGAGCAGGGACATGGAGCTGCCAGCATGCCATCATAAGAGCACTTGTGCTGCTCTTTATTGGCCCAAGGTTTTTCCTGTGGACCCTCTTTCCCCCTCAAGACACCTGGGAACCCAGGGTCAACAAGTCATCCTAGTTCCATCATCTTTCCATTGTAGGATTCCATTACCTTTGGTCACCAGATTTAGTAACCCACATATCATGAAGGTCAGCATCAGGAGATTCATGGCTTCTGGGAGAGAGGGAGCCCTGTGTCCTGAGGAATGCAGAACACTTTGCACAGTTAGGACTCTGAGTGGTCACCTTTACTGGCCTATCATGGGTGATGAACCAGAGAGGAGGAGAATGCTATGCCACCCAGAACACCAGATGATTAACTTGCACCATTGAGTGTGCATGACAAAATAATGCTCTGTTCTAGAAACTGTTGTAGGAAACTGAGACCTTATGAAATGAAGTATAATCCTAAGGATGTGTAGGGTCTGATGGAAAGAAACAACTCCCCAATAAAGTCCTCCTTAACCTTGGATGGGGCCAATTACTTCTTCTCTCTCTGTATGCAACACTGTGTATATACCCATGATAGCAGAATGCTATATCATGATCCAACTTGTTTTGGACCAGTAAGCTTATGACATACAGTAGATTATCCTGCTCTCCATCTGAGTAATGCCCCAATCCATTGTGTATTAATTTTTTTATAAGTTGTGAAGTTTGCTTTGAATGGATTTTTTTTTTTTTTTTGCTATGGATATCCAATTTTTGCAGTAACCGTTTGTTGGAAGTACTATCCTTCCTCCACTGAATTGCTTTGGCAGGTTTGTCAAAAATTAGTTGGCCATACTTGGTGCTCTATTCTATTCCATGGATTATGTACCTATTCTTCTGCCATTCTTGACTACTGTAGCTATATAATATGTCTTGAGATAGTGTAGGGATACCTCCTGCTTTATTCTGCTTTCTGAAAATTGTTGTAGCTCTCCCAGTTCCTCTGCTTTTCAATAAAAATTTTAGAATAGTCTTGGGTATATCTACAAAAGATCTTGTTAAGACTATGAAAGCAATTGAGTTATAGCTGTGTTGTAGTTTGAAGAGAAATGACTGCTTTACTATGTTGAGTCTTCCTATACATGGACATGTGTGCCCATGCCACTTCATTTAATTGTTTTTTCTTTTTTTAACATCTTTAATGGAGTATAATTGCTTTACAATGTTGTGTTAGTTTCTGCTGTATAACAAAGTGGGTCAGCTATACGTATATATATATCTCCATATCCCCTCCCTCTCACGTGTCCCTCCCACCCTCCCTATCCACCCTTCTAGGTGGTCACAAAGCACCAAGCTGATCTCCCTGTGCTATGCAGCTGCTTTACACTAGCTATCTATATTACATTTGGTAGTGTATATATGTCCATGCCACTCTCACTTCGTCTCAGCTTTCCCTTCCCCCTCCCCAGGTCCTTAAGTCCATTCTCTACATCTGCATCTTTTTTCCCATCCTGCCCCTGGGTTCATCAGAACGATTTTGGGTTCAGAAATATAGATCAATGGAACAGGATAGATAGCCCAGAGGTAAACCCATGCACATATGGTCACCTTATCTTTGATGAAGGAGGCAAGAATATACAATGGAGAAAAACAACCTCTTCAATAAGTGGTGCTGGGAAAGCTGGAGAGCTATATGTAAAAGAATGTAATTAGAACACTTACTAACACATACAAAAAAATGAAAACAAAATGGATTAAAGAACTAAATATAAGTCCAGACATGATAAAGCTCTTAGAGGAAAACAGTGGCAGAGCACTCTATGACATAAATCACAGAAAGATCCTTTTTGACCCACCTCCTAGAGAAGTGGAAATTTTTAAAAAGTAAACAAATGGGACCTAATGAAACTTAAAAGCTTTTGCACAGCAAAGGAAACCATAAACAAGACAAAAAGACAAGTCTAAGAATGGTAGAAAATATTTACAAATGAAGCAACTGACAAAGGATTAATCTCCAAAATTTACAAGCATCTCATGCAGCTCAATATCACAAAGACAAACAACCCAATCCGAAAATACGCAGAAGACCTAAATAAACGTTTTCCAAAGAAGATATACAGATTGCCAACAAACACATGAAAGGATGCTCAACATCACTAATCATTAGAGAAATGCAAATCAAAACCACAATGAGGTATCACCTCACACTGTTCGGAATGGCCATCCTCAAAAAATCTAGAAACAATAAATGCTGCAGAGGGTGTGGAGAAATGGGAACCTTCTTGCACTCTTGGCGGGAATGTAAGTTGATACAGTCACTATGGAGAACATATGGAGGTTCCTTAACAAGCTAAAAATAGAACTACCATACGACCCAGCAATCCCACTACTGGGCATATATCCTGAAAAAACCATAATTCAAAAAGAGTCATGTACCCAAATGTTCATTGCAGCACTATTTACAATAGCCAGGACACGGAAGCAACCTACATGTCCATAGACAGATGAATGGATAAAGAAGATGTGGCACATATATACAGTGGAATATTACTCAGCCATAAAAGGAAATGAAACTGAGTCATTTGTAGTGAGGTGGATGGACCTAGAGTCTGTCATACAGAGTGAAGTAAGTCAGAAAGAGAAAAAGAAATACTGTATGCTAGCACGTATATATGGAATCTAAAAAAAAAAAAAAAAAAAAACGGTTCTGAAGAACATAGGGGTAGGATAGGAATAAAGACGCAGACATAGAGAATGGATTTGAGGACACGGGGAGGGGGAAGGGTAAGCTTAGACCAAGTGAGAGAGTGGCATGGACATATATACACTACCAAATGTAAAATAGGTAGCTAGTGGGAAGCAGCCGCATAGCACAGGGAGATCAGCTCGGTGCCTTGTGACCACCTAGAGGGGTGGGATAGGGACGGTGGGAGGGAGGCACAAGAGGGAGCGTATCTGGGGATATATGTATATGTATAGCTGATTCACTTTATTATACAGCAGAAACTAACACACCACTGTAAAACAATTATACTCCAAAAAGATGTTATAAAAATAAAAACTAACTATAAAACTGCCCTCTGACCCAGCAATCTCACTACTGGGCATACACCCTGAGAAAACCATAATTCAAAAAGAGACATGTACCACAATGTTCACTGCAACTCTATTTACATGTGTTTTTTTATATATCTTTCATCAGCATCTTGTGGTTTTAAGAATACAAGCCCTAACATTTTTGTTTTCAATTTACAACTAAGTATTTTAATTTACAAGTGATTTTTATGATTTTCTACTTTTACTTTCAATATGAACAAACCCTTAGTAGTTATTTTACAGCCATACAATTCATTTTTGTTTGTTGATCTTGTATCCTGGACCTTGCTTAACTCACTTATTAGTTCTAGGAAGGTTTTTGTAGATTCCTTGGTCTTTTCTATGTAGATTATCCTGTCAGCTGATAATGGGGACAATTTTCTTTCTTACTTTCAAATCTGTATGACTTCTATTTCTTCCTCTTGTCTTATTGTGCTCGGTAGAGTGTTCAGTATACGTTAAATGAGAGTGGTGAGAGTGAATATACGTGCATTTTTGTGATCTTTGAGGTATTCATTCTTTTACCATTAAGTATGAAGCTAGTTGTAGGTATTTTGTAGATGTTTTTTATGAATTTGAGAAAGTTTTCTCCATTTCTTAGTTTTCTGAGAGTCTTTGCCATGAATGCATAGGAAGCCTATTCAAATGTTATTTATGCATCAATTGATATGATCATGGGATTTTTCTCCTTTACTGTGTTATTTTGGTGTGTGATATTGATGATTTTTAAAAAACTTAAATGCCTTTCATCCTGAAGCCAATCCCACATGGTCATGGTTTTCATTATTTTCATATACTGCTGAATTCAGTCTGCTAATAGAATTTCTAATGGGAATTTTCATTGAAGTAATTGTAGATTCACATGTAGTTTCAAGAAATTACTTAGAGAGATCTCATCATACCCTTTATCTTGTGTCCCCCAATGGGAACATCTTGCAAACTTACAGCACAATATCAACAACCAGGATATTGACATTGGTACATCCAATGTTATTCTAATTGCACAGTTTTATTTATAAGCATTTTTGTGTGTGTGTTTGTGTGTATGTGTGTGTAGTACCATACGATTTTATCACAAGTGTAGGTTTACATATCCACCACTACTATCAAAATGCTGAACAGTTCCATCACCAAGTGTCCCTCCATTAGTTTATTTTGGACCTTGTCAAAAATCAGTTGAATGTACCTGTATGGTCCATTTGTAGGTTCTCTAATTTGTACAGTTGATATGTCTTTATTCCTCCACTAATACCACACTGCCTTGTCTACTCTGCCTAAGCCTTGATATTGGATAGAATGATACCTCCTACTTTCTTCTTCTCTGTCAAGATGGTTTTAGTTGCTCTAGGATCAATGCTTTTGTATGTCAATTTTATAAATAAACTTGCCTATGACCACAAAAGTCTTGCTCAGATTTTGATAAGAATTTCATGAAACCTATAGATCAACGTTAAGTCTTCCAATCCATGAACACAGTATGACTTGCTGCACATTTGGGTCTTCTTTGATTTCTTCCACCAGAACTTTTGTAATTTTCAGTATGTGGATGCTAAACATGTGTTGTTAAATGTATGCCTAAGGATTTCATTTCCTCTGGGAGGACTGTAATTAGTATTGTCTTAAAATTTTAGTTTCCACATGTTTATTGCTAATATATGGAAGTGTGGTTTACATTTGTGCCTTAGTCTTTTATTCTCCAACCCATCTGAACTCACTTGTCAATTCTTGTGGGGCTTGTCAATGAAAGTTTAGTTAACAATCAAGAAGAAAACAGAGAAATTTATTCAAGCCAAACTGAGGATTATAACCCGGGAGACAGACTATCAGAAGCTCTGAGAACTGTTTCGCCTATTAGAAGTCAAGGGCACAATCACATACATTTGTGAGACAAAGGATCATATGTCAAAATGATATATTGACATTTTGCACCAAGTTCACCAAAGATACATAGTCCAGCTAAACAGGTACAAAGCAAGCAGTGAGTTATTATGACCCCTTATAGAGTTGGGAAAGAATGTTAATCTAAGAAGTTACATTCCTGGCATCAGAAAAAAGAAAAGAAATTGATCTTTATAGCTGGGCAGGCATTCCCATCTTTGAGGAGGTCTGATTAATGTATAACGCAGATGCACATTGCACACTGAAGGGGAAGGGAGGAGGCCCAAATGAACAGAGAGAATTTTATGTTTAAATTTTCTTGTCCTGCCTTAAATATAAATTTTATTTCTTTTTTAAAAATTTATTTATTATTTATTTATTTTATGTTTTATTTATTTATTTATTATTTATTTTGGGCTGCATTGGGTCTTTGTTGCTGCATGCGGGCTTTCTCTAGTTGTGGCAGGGGGGGTAACTCTTCATTGCAGTGCACAGGCTTCTCATTGCAGTGGCTTCTCTTATCACAGAGCATGGGCTCTAGGCCCGTGGGCCTCAGCAGTTGTGGCTCATGGGCCCCAGGATGCATGCTCAGTAGTTGTGGAGCACGGCCTTAGTTACTCTGTGGCATGTGGGATCTTCCCAGACCTCGAATCTGTGTCCCCTCGTTTGGCAGAGGGACTCTTAACTACTGCACCACCAGGGAAGCCCTATAAATTTTATTTCATCAGGTGGGTTTTGGGGGGAATTTTTGCGTAGATAATCATGTCATCTGAAAACAGAGACAGCTCTTTTTTCTGGATAGATCATATCTTGGGTCACAAATCAAGCCTTGGTAAATTTAAGAAAATTGAAATTGTATCATTCCGACCACAGTGCTATGAGACTAGATATCAATTACAGGAAAAGATCTGTAAAAAATACAAACACATGAAGGCTAAACAATACACTACTTAATAACAAAGTGATCACTGAAGAAATCAAAGAGGAAATCAAAAAATACCTAGAAACAAATGACAATGGAGACACGATGACCCAAAACCTATGGGATGCAGCAATAGCAGTTCTAAGAGGGAAGTTTATAGCAATACAATCCTACCTTAAGAAACAGGAAACATCTTGAATAAACAACCTAACCTTGCACCTAAAGCAATTAGAGAAAGAAGAACAAAAAAAACCCTAAAGTTAGCAGAAGGAAAGAAGTCATAAAGATCAGATCAGAAATAAATGAAAAAGAAATGAAGGAAATGATAGCAAAGATCAATAAAACTAAAAGCTGGTTCTCTGAGAAGATAAACAAAATTGATAAACCGTTACCCAGACTCATCAAGAAAAAAAGGGAGGGGCTTCCCTGGTGGCGCAGTGGTTGAGAGTCCGCCTGCCACTGCAGGGGACACAGGTTCGTGCCCCGGTCCAGGAAGATCCCACATGCCACAGAGCGGCTGGGCCCGTGAGCCATGGCCGCTGAACCTGTGTGTCCGGAGCCTGTGCTCCACAACAGGAGAGGCCACAACAGTGAGAGGCCTGTGTACCGCAAAAAAAAAAAAAAGGAAAAGAAAAAAGGGAGAAGACTCAAATCAATAGAATTAGAAATGAAAAAGGAGAAGTAACAACTGACATTGCAGAAATACAAAAGATCATGAGAGATTACTACAAGCAACTCTATGCCAATAAAATGGACAACCTGTATGCCTTTTATTTCTTGTTTTCTTGGAACAATGACAACTTCCAGTGGTCTTAAGTGAAAGCATTCAGTCTTATACGATTAAATATGAGGGATTTGTTTTTTAGATGTTCTTTATCAAATTGAGGTAATTCCCTTTTCCTCCTAACTTGCTGACAACTTGTACCATGAATTGGTATTTGATTTTGTAAATTAACTTTTCTGCAACAGATGGTATGCTCATATTCTTTTAATTATTTCCCTGTTGATATGGTGTGTTACAATGACTGAATTTGGAATATTAAACCAGTCTTGCATACCTGAAATAAATTCCTTCTCATCTCGGTGTATAATTATTTTTATACATTTCTGGATTCTATTTGCTAATATTTTGCTGAGATAGTTGCACATAAGTTCATGTGAGCTACCTGTCTGTAGCTTTCCTTTCTTGTAATGTCTTTCTCTGTTTTTAGTATTAGGGTAGTGCTGACATCACAAAATGAGTTAGAAAGTGTTCCCTCCTCTTCTACTTTCTGGAAGAATTTGTGTAATATTGGCATTAAATCTTTTGAATTATTTGGAAGAATTCTCTAGTGAAACTATCTGGACCTGGAGATTTCTTTTTGAAAGGTTTATATTACAAATTCAATTACATTAATGGTTATAGAACTAGTCATGTTGTCTATTTCATCTAGGTTGATTTTAGGTAGTTTTGGATTTTTGAAGAATTGTATTTCTGCAAGTTGTAAAATTTATGAGTGAAAAGTTTCTTGTAGTATTCCCTTATTATCTTGTTTAATGGGATGGGAATAAAGACAGAGACCTACTAGAGAATGGACTTGAGGATATGGGGAGGGGGAAGGGTAAGCTGCGACAAAGTGAGAGAGTGGCATGGACATATATACACTACCAAACGTAAAATAGATAGCTAGTGGGAAGCAGCCGCATAGCACAGGGAGATCAGCTCAGTGCTTTGTGACCACCTAGAGGGGTGGGATAGGGAGGATGGGAGGGAGGGAGATGCAAGAGGGAAGAGATATGGGAACATATGTATATGTATAACTGATTCACTTTGTTATAAAGCAGAAACTAACACACCATTGTAAAGCAATTATACTCCAATAAAGGTGTTAAAAATAAATAAATAAATAAATAAATAAAGCCCACAGTCCCAAAATTAATCTCAGTGTAATTTTGCAGATATTCATACAATAAAGGTGATAGTCCATTTTTAAGATTAAAAAAAAAACACAAAAAACTGGCAGACAGTTTACTCATACATTGCCAAATGGAATTTGCAATTCACATGCAGAGAAAAAGATTAACTTAAGTTTAAAACCATGATTTCCCAAATGAAATATTCAAGGCAAAAATGTATGACCACTACTCAGACCCAATTCAGTAACCTGGATAACAAAGTGCTAAAAATGCCTTAAAGCATCAACAAAACCCAAAGGATGAAAATAATGAGGGAGTAGATGAGAACCTGGAGGAGTCATCCAAAAAACTTCAACAGTTTCAGGAGAATACATAAAGGATAAAAAATTAAATTGATTGAGAAAAAAATTTTAACAAAATAATTCTGGAATTTAAAAATAAGACTTAAGTCTGCAGATTTAAATGTCATTGGATCCAGGATAGGTTGATGATATAAGTCACTTTCCTAAGCAAATCCAGGTAAAATTCCTGAAGTCTAGGGTAAGAGAAGAACATCCAAGCCTCTAATTAGAAAAAACAAATTATTAACAAAGGAAAAAAATAATTAGACCAACATCTCACACCTTATAGCTAAAATATAGGAGAATACACAGAGTTCTGTGAGGAATTGTTGCACCCAATTATTATATGCCAAGCCAGATTTCCTATTTCAGCCTTAACATGAAAGGAGCTTGGAGGTTGTCACTCCAACATTAAAACAAGAAAAGGAACTTTTCTGAGCATGTGTCCTTCCCTCTGCATGTGTGTAGCTCCCTGAATTCCCAGTATACACATGGATTTTTGAACTCCTTAATTTGTCAAAGCAACTTTTCCTGCTAGGTTTTCAACACCTAAATAAAGGTAGTCTCAACAGTAACTTCTGCCACAAGGAGGCAGCAAATTGTTCATTTTCCTTTCAAAGTTTTCAGTGAGTGCCCACAGTTTCTGCCTTGAGTGGGTTCTGAGTTAAGTAAAATAATGGTAAATGCATTGTGCCAGTCGGGGTATACCCCTGATAGGTTAGAACAAATAAACATAATTCTTTGAGAATAAGGTCTGCCCTGCTCTTTCTGGAACCAGACACTGGCTCACACACTACAAATATAGGCTGCCATCTTTCAGACCACTGCTGAGTCAGGAAGGAGTTACTGGAAAGACAAGTGAAAATGCTGCAAAGTTTTCCTAATATGTTAACATTTCCTTTTTCTTGATTCAATGTTCACTTGGTTGCTGTTAACCTTTGACTATTTTCCAGAGTTCCTACAAAGTTAATTCTGACACTTTTTGCTTGATTTTTCAATGTGTCTATGTAGGGATGGGCACTTGGAACTACCAACTCCATTATTTTCACTGATAAGACCCATCTTTCCTTTTTCATGAGTGATAGCATATATTTACTGCTGAGTAATTTTATCACCTTGCTCTCTGCCCATAGAATTTTGGGCGTCCAAAAGTCTTTCATTTGTTTCTGTCTCTATTACTTTCAGTCCAAGCTGGCAGTTTTTCTGCCGATGTAACATTCTCAAGAACATGGTGGGTCTTCTGTGTATGTCTTGGAATTTATTCTGTTAGACAAGATACTCCTCCAAATATCTCTTCTGGATAATCCTATCTCTTTTCATGGCTTCTGCTTAGATGGCTGAGGGGATCCATTGGTCACATGTGTAATCTCTTCAAGGAGTGCTCTGAGTGATTGAATACTATGACCTGATCCTTCCAAGGCATTAGCAAAAGGTTGTCTAGCCACACCCTTAGCTTTCTTTCCAGAGTGGGCTTTACTCCTAATTTCAATGGCTTTGCAACCTGGACAGGCTGAGAATTTCCAAATTATCAAGTCCCAGTTCCTTTTTGCTTAACAGTTTTTCCCTCAGTCAATCTCTTTCCTCTTGCATTTTACTATAAGCTACATGAAGAATCCAGGCCACAACTTCAATACTTTTCTTGGAAATATCTTCACAAAAATAACCAAAGTTCATCACTGACAAGTTCTGATTTTCACATAACTGTAGAACACAATTCTGCTAGACCTTTTGCCACTTACGACAAGGATCAGCTTTCCAATAATATGCCCCTCACTTTCTTCTGAGCCACTGTTAGCAGCACTTTTCAGGTCCATATTTCTACCAAAAGTTTGTCAGTGATTATTTAGATATTCTCTAAGGTGATTTAGTTCTTCTCAACCATGCTCCTCAATTCCTCTGAGTCCTTACTAACAAAGTTATTAGCATCCATATTCCTTCTAACAATTGTTCGAAGCAATCTAGACATCTAGACTTCATCTATCATACTCTTCATAATTATTTTAGCCACTGCTCCTTGCCCAATTCAAAAGCTAATTCCAAATTCCAAATTCTTGGGTATTTATTATAGTAACACCTCACTTTCAGAAATCAAAATCTCTGTTACCTACTGCTGCTTTACCACAAACTTAGTGGCTTAAAACAACAAAAAATTATTCCCTGAAGTTAATAATCTTAGCTCTGAAGGTCAGAAGTCCAAAATAGACCTTTTGGTCTAAAATCACGCTGTCAGCAGAAGTGTGTTGTTTCTGGAGGTTCTAAGGATACTGTGATTTCATGACATTTCCAGTTTCTACAGACTACCTGCATTCTTTGGTTCATTGTCTCTGCCCCATTTTTAAAGTGCATCACTCCAACTTCTGTTTCTGTCACCCTTTTCTTTTCTCACATACCTACTTCCCACTTATAAGGACCAATGTGATTACATGAGTTGACCCAGATAATCCAGGATAATATTCCCATCTCAAGATTTGTTCTCTGTACCTATAACTGTTTCTGTTTTGTTATGTTTGTTCATTTGTTTTTTAGATTCCATGTATAAGTTAAATCATACAGCATTAGTCTTTCTCTGTCTGGCTTATTTCACTTAGCATTACCTTTTAGGTCCATCCATGTTGCTACAAATGGCAAGGTCTTAATATTTTTATGGCTGAGTAATATTTCATTGTATATATACACCACATCTTCTTTATTAATTCATCTGTTAGTGGACATTTAAGTTGCTTCTGTATCTTGGCTATTGTAAATCATGCTGCAATGAACATAGGGGTGCATATATCTCTTAGAATAAGTATTTTTGTTTTCTTCTGATAAATATCCAGGAGTGGATTGCTGGATCATATGGTAGTTCTATTTTTAATTTGGGGGGAATCTCCATACTGTTTTCCATAGTGTCTGAACCAGTTTACATTCCCGCCAATAGTGCAAGAGGGTTCCATTTTCTCCACATCCTCACCAACAGTTGTTGTTTGTTGTCTTTTTGATAATAGCCATTCTGACAAGTGTGAACTTGTGGTTTTGATTTGCATTTCCCTGATGATTAGTGACACTGAGCATCTTTTCATTTGCCTCTTAGCCATCTGGTATGTCTTCTCTGGAAAAATGTCTATTCATCAAACTTTCATCACAGAAAAATATGGTTATTTTTTCAATTAAAGTATATCCTTTAGAATTTCCTTTCATCTTTTCATGAGATCTGCTGATATCTATTTCTACGGGAATTTTTCCTTTGGAAAATACCTGAAAAGGTTTTCTTATATTTTATTCTTAAAAGATTTTTGATATATATGGGTTTCTGGGTTGAATTTATTTTTTAAAAAAATACATTGAATATGTTTTTCCACTGCATTATGTCTTCTGTTGTTGCTGGTGAAAAGTCACCGGTCAGTATAACAGTTTCTGTGTCAAAGGTAAGCACCCTGTTTCCTCTCTGGTTGTTTTTAGCTTTTCTCTTTCTTTGTGATTTTATCTATAAGATCATTATTCTTATTTATTATATGGAATAGTGTTATTTAGATCATTACTGGAAAAAAATTCATTATCTTTTCAAATTCATATAATTTTTAATAATTCTTTTCCCTTAATTTTCTCTATCTTGTCCTTTGGATGCCAGATATTAATTAGATATATGATTAAGCAGATATTGGCTTTCCTGGATTGACTCTCTGTGTCTCATATATTTTGCTCATACTTTCCACTTGGATTTATATTTCAAACATTTTCTCACATTATCTTGGAACACACATGTTATTTAAACAATCATATTTCTAAATTCCAAAAGTTTGCTCTTTCTTCTTGTTCCTTTTACATAACATCATATTGTTGTTTCATGGAGCATATACTCTTTTTTATTTTATTGAAGTATAGTTGATTTACAATATTATATTAATTTCTTCTGTACAGCAAAGTGACTGTTATATATATATTCTTTTTCATATTTTTTTCAATTATAGGATATTGAATATATTTCCCTGTGTTATACAGTAGGACCTTGTTTATCCATCCTGTATATAATAGATTGCCTCTGCTAATCCCAAACTCCCATTCCTTCCCTCCACTACACCCCCTCCCCCATGGCAACCACAAGTCTGTTCTCTGTATCTGTGAGTCTGTTTTTGTTTCATAGATATGTTGATTTATATAATATTTTATATAGATTCCACATATAAGTGATATCATATGGTATTTGTCTTTCTCTTTCTGACTTACTTCACTTAGTATGATAATCTCTAGGCCCACCTATGTTGCTGTAAATGACATTATTTCATTCTTTTTGATGGCTGAGTAATATTCCATTGTATCTATCTATGTATGTGCATGTGTGTGTGTGTGTGTGTGTGTGTATCACATCTTCTTTATTATGGAGAATATACTCGAATCTATCAAAAAATACTAATTATAGTTTATTTATAACTGTTGATTGACTCATTCCCAAATAATACTTCTGATGTGACCCTTTTTTCATTTATTTTCAGTTATAATGCAAATTTTTCTCAAGTAGATTTTCATCTTAGATTGCCCATTCATAATTAATATGCATAATAAGACTAATTGTAAGCTATTATATGTGCAAGCTTGTCCTCAGTTACCTTTTGATTTACAATGCTTGAACTACTAAGACAGAGAAACATATAGATGCTGGAATGCATGGTACTGAAGTTTACTTCTCACTTTAAAAGAAGTCACTTGAGCAAAAAAAGGAAGTAATTGAAAAAAATGAAAATATGACTTCCAGAGATATTTGTGCCAAGTCAGGAGATTAGTAAAACAAAATTATAGGATGACAGCTTTGTAGCCTGTACAGCAACAATCAGTTCACACTATAGAAGGAATAATAAAGTTTCCAGATATACATTCTCATCTACCATAGCTATAAGATAATAGATGAGGTCTAAGGTTGAAAAATTATAGTAGCATAATACTGTTAAATAATAGTCACTCAATATTTTATTTTATTTGGTGGTATTATTTTTTCTGGAACATATATTTGAAAGTCTTCTGTTTATTCATGTGTTGCTCCCATTTATCTTACAGTATCCTTACATGGAAACTAAGCTAATTACTTTCATATTGTAAACTCTGGAAGGAAGTGAAACTATCTTTGTTAATTATTTGCTAAAACAAAACAAAACAATAACAACAAAAAGCCTCACTTGGATAGAGACCAGAGAAATGAACCAGGAAATAGGTAGATTGCATGAAAATATTTTGACTCAGAATACATTCTCACCAACACTAAAAGTGTGTCCTGGTCATATGTTATATCCTAGGATCACATGCCTTTTAAGGAGCTCCTGTAGGTTCCAGGGGAAGTTGTTTGACATTACCTGTCAAAATTCTTCAGCTGAATTAAGTCATCAGTAGTAGTACTGATCAGCTGTCAACAAAGCTCTTATATCTTCCACATCTTTCAGCCTGCTCCTTTCACAGATGAGGATATGAATGTGAAGTTCCTCACCTGACCCTCTGTGATGTTCCACAAAACTCGGGTTAAGTCTCCAAGCTGCGAGCAGAATTAGATCTTGATGTTCCTAGAAAAGGAACATTAGTTTGAACTGCAGAATGTGCCAAATTTCTTGGAGAACTCAGTGTGCTACTTGAGATCTGCTGAGATAGAAATGTGTGCTTGACATTTCCATTTATTTGCTATTACATTGTGTTGTGTAAGAATGATAGTTTAGGTGAAGCAATATGCTCATGTAAACAACTTTTCCAAACATCCCAAACACACTGTTGTGGAATGTGACATAACTATTGGAAATTATCCTTAAGCAGGATATTTTTGGTGGGGTATTTTTGGTGGGGTATATAGAAAGGATCCTTAAGGGGGCAGAGGGAAGATCCAAAGACCTGAGTGGTATATACCTGCTTGATTTTGCCCCTTCACTTCCTGCTACATGGAACATGGTCATAATGTTAGAGGCCATTGGAGAAAAAAACACAGGATGAGAATGTGTGAACAGATGGGTATAATGTACCTAGCATGTTGAAGCTGTTATAGAATCCCTAGACTTTGTTATATGATAAATAAAACCTGAATTTGTGAAGGACATGTTTTTTATGTTTTCATGTTTCATATTACAGTCTATTTTACTCCCTAATACATTGTGTATCACAGCTATAATATTATTTAGCAGTGTAACTTTTTCTTAAGTTTATAAAGATGTAGCTTTCTTCTCTCTTTTTCATTCTCTTGCTGTCTCCAGTTGCTTCAGAAAATATGAGGAAAACAATAGGGCACATTTAACTGGAAGTTTACAATGCATTACTGAGCGGGAGAAAAGCTAACTTAATAATTCTAAGAAGGGTTTCATTCTAGTTTTTAAAAAAACAAAAAACAAATTACATACATAGTGTCTATCTTGAGTATATTTCCTAAGGTCAAAGATCTGGAGTTTTATTAAGCTATGTTTAATTTTATGAGACCATAGACTACTTCTGTTTTTCTTACTGCTCTATTTCTAGTTCCTTGATCAGGACAGACACAGAGTAGGTACATATCATTAAAATATTTTCATTTCATATATAAATAGATAAATAATATAAAATAAATAAAGATTGTTGAAAGAATAAAAATATTCTTGATCAGGACAGAAAGGCACAGAGTAGTTACATATCAAATTTAAATATTTTTATTGGGCTTCCCTGGTGGTGCAGTGGTTAAGAATCTGCCTGCCTGGCTCCCCTGGTGGCTCAGTTGTTGAGAGTCTGCCTGCCGATGCAGGGGATATGGGTTCATGCCCCGGTCTGGGAAGATCCCACATGCCGTGGAGCAGCTAGGCCCATGAGCCATGGCCGCTAAGCCTGCGCATCCAGAGCCTGGGCTCCACAATGGAAGAGACCACAACAGTGAGAGGCCCGTATACTGCAAAAAAAAAAAAAAAAAAAAAAAAGAATCTGCCAGCCAATGCAGGAGACACAGGTTCGAGCCCTGGTCCAGGAAGATCCCACATGTCACAAAGCAAATGGGCCCATGTGACATAACTACTGAGCCTGTGCTCTAGAGCCCGTGAGTCACAGCTGCTGGGTCTGTGTGCCACAACTACTGAAGCCTGTGAACCCTAGATCCTGTGCTCTGCAACAGGAGAGGTCACTGCATTGAGAGGCCCACGCACCACAACAAGGAGTGGCTCCTACTCACTGCAACTAGAGAAAACCCACTCACAGCAATGAAGACCCAATGCAGCAAAAAATCATAATAATAAAATAAAAATAAATATTTTTATTTAATATATGATTAAATAAATATTTGTTGAAAGAATAAAAATATTAATGTATCCATTATTATCTACACAAACACCTACATACACATATGTTTGTGCATTCACAAAAAAAGTCTACAGTGTAGATGTAAGTTGTGATATCAATAACTTAAAGTATGGGTGAAAAGGAAATGTAAAAATGTAGAGTATTTGTATGCAGTTGAAGTTAAATTTTTATCAGGTTCAAATGGATTGTTATAACTTTAAGCTGTTTTATGTCAGTCCTTTTATAACCACAGTGAAAATACCTATAGAAGATACATCTTTCTTTTCTCAAAGGAAATGAGAAAAAAAATCAAAGCATATCACTATACAAATCAATAAAACACAAAGGACGACAAGAAGAGAGAAAAATACAGACAAAACAGCTACAATAATAATAGAAAACAATTAACTAAATGGCAATATTAAGTTTCTCAAATCAATAGTTGCTTTAAGTATAAATTATTAAACTCTGCAATGAAAAGACACAGAGTTGAAAAATTAATAATTATTTTAAAAATCCAACTATATGCTGTCTAAAGGAGGCTGACTTTAGATTTAAGCACACACAGGCTGAAAGTAGAAGGATGGCAAAAGATATTCCATGCAATGGAAATGAAAAGAGAGCTAGGGAGACCATACTTATATCAGACAAAATAGATTTTAAATCAAAAACTGTCACAAGAGAAAAAGAAGGACATTATATAATGATAAAAGGGCCAATCCATCAGGAACATGTAATTACATATATATATGCACCCAACATCAGAGCACCTAGATATACAAAGCAAACATTGACAGAACTGAAAAGACAAATAGACAGCAACATCATAACAATAGGAAACTTCAATACCCCACTTTCAAAAATCAATAAAATATTCAGAGAGAAAATCAATAAAGAAATATAGGACTTGAACAACACTATAGATCCAAATGGACCTAACAGACATATACAGAACATTTCACACAAGAGCAGCAGAATACACAATCTTCTCATGCACACACAGAGCATTCTCTAGGATAGATCACATGTTGGTTCAAAAGAATAAGTTTCAACAAATAAACAAGATTGAAATCATACCAAGTATATTTTCCAACCACAATGAAATGAAACTAGAAATTAATGGCAGGCATAGCACAGGGAGATCAGCCTGGTGCTTTGTGACCACCTAGAGGGGTGGGATAGGGAGGGTGGGAGGGAGGGAGATGCAAGAGGGAAGAGGTATGGGGATATATGTATATGTATAACTGATTCACTTTGTTATAAAGCAGAAACTAACACACCATTGTAAAGCAATTATACACCAATAAAGATGTTTAAAAAAAAAGAAACTAATGGCAGAAAGCAAATTGTTAAAGTCATGAATCTGTGAAAATTAAACAACACACTCTTGAACAAGGGGTCAAAGAGGAAATCAAAAGAAAAATTAGAAAATATATTGAGGCAAATGAAAACAAAAACACAACACACCAAAACTTATGAGACATAGCTAAAGCCATACTAAGAGGGAAGTTTAGAACAAAATACACTTACATTTAAAAAGAAGAAAGGTCTCAAATAACACTTAACTTTACACCTCAAGAAACTAGAAAATAAGTACATACTAAGCTCAAATTTAGCAGAAGGAAAGAAATAACAAAGGTCAAGCAGAAATAAATGAAAAAGAAAACAGAAAAAAAAAAAATTTAAAAATCAATACAAAAATAAATAAATAAATAACCCTGGGCTTCCCTGGTGGCGCAGTGGTTGAGAGTCCACCTGCCAATGCAGGGGACATGGGTTCGTGCCCCGGTCCGGGAAGATCCCACATGCTGCGGAGCGGCTGGGCCCGTGAGCCATGGCCGCTGAGCCTGCACGTCCAGAGCCTGTGCTCTGCAATGGGAGAGGCCACAACAGTGAGAGGCCCGCGTACCGCAAAAAAAAAAAAAAAAAAAAATCAAGAGATGATTCTTGAAAAGACACATATTTTTAAAAATGAAAGAAGAGGCATTACATCTGATGCCAGAGAAATAAAAGTGTTCAGAAGAGACTACTCTGAACAATTATATGTCAGCAAACTAATAACCTGGAGGAAATGGATAATATTCCTAGAAACATAAACCTACAAATTGAATCATGAAAAAATAGAAAGTCTGAGTGCACCTATAACTTGTATAGAGATTGACTCAGTAACTGAAAAACTCTTAACAAAGAAAAGGTCAGGACCAACTGGCTTCACTGGTGAAGTCTACCAAATTTTAAAGAAGAATAAATATTAATCATTCTCAAACTCTTCCAAAAAAATTGAAGAAAAGGAAACCATTCCAAACTCATTTTACAAGGCCAGCATTACCTTGATACCAAAGCCAGTAAAAGAAAAAGTACAGGCCAATATCCCTAACAAACATGTATGCAGAGATCTTCAACAATACTGCCAAACTAAGTTCAACAGCACAATAAAGAGTTGTGCAGGGCTTCCCTGGTGGCGCAGTGGTTGAAAGTTCACCCGTGCGGGGGACACGGGTTCGTGCCCCAGTCCGGGAAGATCCCACATGCCGCGAAGCGGTTAGGTCCATGAGCCATGGTCGCTGAGCCTGCGCGTCCGGAGCCTGTGCTCTGCAACGGGAGAGGGCCCAACAGTGAGAGGCCCACATACCGCAAAAAAAGAGTTGTGCAGCATTACAAAGTGGAATTTATCACTGAGATGCAAGGATGGCCCAACATACAAAAATCAATCAATGGAATATACCACATTAACAAATAAAGGATAAAATCACATGATTCTATCTCTAGATGCATAAAATTCATCTAACAAAATACAACAAACTTTCATGATTAAAATCACTCCACAAAATAGAAATAGAATAAAATTATCTTAGTAAAATACAGGGATTTGTGACAAAGTAAGGCTATTGGAAATCAGGACTTTCACTACCTCTCAGCCATAATGAAACCACTCACACCATGGTATCAGTAGACAATGTTAAGAGCCTGAACTTTCACCCTTATCTGACAGTAAGGAGGTACCCTTCCTACCCACTGCTGTCAGAAAATTTTAGAGTCAGTACTTTCACCACTACTCAGGGGTAATGAGACCAACACACACAGACAAACACACACACACACACACACACACACACACACACACACACACACAGAGTCAAAGTCAGTTAAATCAGGCCATGTTTGAATAAGTAATGAGATATTTTTCCCCCTCTCAGCCAGAGTTGTATCAGTAGAAGCTTTGTTGGAAGCCTGAAATCCCTCCGCTTCCCAACAGTAATGACGAGTTCCTCCTGTCCTTCATGTTGACAGAGACCAAGTGAAGAAACTGGACTTCCACCCCCACCAGGTAGAAATGAGACTATGCCAATGTAGCTGTTGTCAGAGGAGGCCTGATTTGAAAAAAAGATATAATTAAGATCCAGGACCTCATGATATAATAGCCAAATTGTCCAAGTTTCAATCTAAAAAATTATTCAAAATACTAATAATCAGGAAGATCTCAACTTGAATGAAAATAGAATCAATGAATACCAACACAGAGATGAACAGATGTTTGAATTATTTGACAAGAATTTTAAAGTAGCCATCATAAAAATGCTTCAACAATTATTAACACATTAAAAAGGAAAGAAAGACTGTAAACAAAAAGAAAGCTTCAGCAAAGAAATAGAAAATATAGGCATACCACTTTTTACTGCATTTTGCAGACACTGAATTTTTTTTATAATTTAAAGGTTTGTAGCAACCTGCATCAAGCAAGACTATTGGCACCATTTTTTTCCAACAGCATTTGTTCACTTTGTATCTCTGTATCACATTTTGGTAATTCTCATAATATTTCAAATTTTAATTATTATATTTGTTATGGTGATCTGTGATCAGTGATCATTGATGTTACTATTGTCATTATTTGTGGGCACCAAAAATCATGCCCATATAAGACAGCAAATTTAATCAGTAAATGTTATGTGTATGTTCTGACTGCTTCACTGATTGGTCATTTCCACATCTTTCCCCTTCTCCTTGGGCCTCCCTACTCCCTGAGACACAACAATATGGAAATTAGGCCAACAAATAACCTTACAATGAACTCTAAGTGTTCTAATGAAAGGGAGAGTCAATCAATGCAGCAAACTTTATTGCTGTCTTATTTGTAAAAATTGCCACAGCCACCCCAACCTTCAGCAACCACCACCCTGTTCAGTCAGCAACCATAAACACTGAGGCAACACTCTCAACCAGCAAAAAGATCATGATTTGCTGAAGCCTCAGATGAGGGTTAACATTTTTTAGCAATAAAGTATTTTTTAATTAAGGTACATATGTTGTTTTTTAAATGTAATGCTACTGAACATTTAGTAGACTACAGTATAGTATAAACATAACTTTTATATATACTGGGAAACAAAAATAAATTGTATGATTCACTTTATTGCAATATTCATTTTATTGCAGTGTTCTAGATCCAAACCCAGAATATCTTTTATGTGTGCCTGTATAAAGAATCAAATGGAAATTTTAGAACTGAAAAAAATCAATATGTATCCAAAATAAATAACTCAATAGACAGTTTCAATAGCAGAATGAAGGGAACAGAGGAAAAACTCAATAAACTTGAAGATAGAACAGAAGAGAGAAAATAGACTGAAAAATAAATGAACTAAGCCTCAGTAGCCTATGAGATTATAACAAGAGATATAACATTTGTGTCATGGAAATTACAGAAAAAAAGAAGTGGAAAATTGTGGGGCTATAAAATGATTCAAGGAAATGGTCGTAAGTCTTCCAGTTTGAAAAAAGATAAACTTTCAGATTCAAGATTACTGAAGTAGTTATCTTAAAAATATGCACCTCAAGACTTATCAAATTAACTTTTCTGAAACTGAAAACAAAGAAAAAAATCTTTAAAACTGCTGGAGAGAAAACACTCATACCAAAAGAAGAAAAGCAATTCAAAGGACAGAAGATTTCTCACATGAAACTACAGAGGCCAGAAGGAAGTGGCGCAACATTTTTAAAGTGCTGAAAGAACATTGTCAACCCAGATATCTATATCTAAGAAAATATCATTCAAGAATAAAGAGCAAATAAATACATTCTCAGTTGAAGGAAAAAATGGAAAAAAGTGATCACGAGTAGACCAACCTAAAAGAATGACTAGAGGAAGTTCTACACCCAGAAAGGAAGTAAAAAAAGGAAATCTTGGTATATCAGTAAGGAAGATAGAACAGAAAGAACAACAATATTGGTAAATGCCATAGACTTTCCTTCTACTTTTCAGTTTTCCTAATTATGTTTGAGAGTTGAAGCAAAAATTCTAACACTCTATTGTGGTTCTCAATGTATGTAGAGAAATATTTGTTGATTGTTTTAAATGGGGAAGGTCAGAGAGACATAAGGGATATAATGTTTTAAAATTCACCTGAACTGGTAAAATGATGCACCAGTAGGCTGATTAACTGTGGATATAAATGTAATACTGAGAGCAAACCCTATAAAACCTATGTTAAGATGTACACTAAAAAATACTTTAGATATATCAAAATGATATTATAAATAATGTTCAAGTAACTCACATGAAAAGAAGACAGAGGAAAAAAAGGAAACAAAATAATACAAAAATATTTAATCCTTAACATATAAGTAATTACATTTAAATTATTATATTTAAATTTAAATGACCTAAATACACAGAAATGGAGATTGTCAGAGAGTATTTAAAAATAACACCAAATATATGTTATCTACAAGATACTCACATCAAATATAATGATATAAGTATGTTGTAAGTAAAAGAATGGGGAAAATATACCATGCAGACATTAATCAAAAGATAGCAGGAGTGACTGTATTAATATCAGATAAAGTAGACTTCAGAGCAAAGAAAATTATCAGGATTATAGATGTCATTACTTAATGATAAAAGGGCAAATACACCAAGAATACAGAGCAATCCTAATATGTATGCTCCAAACAACAAAGTTGCAAGTGCCTTTATAGGGCACTCTACCCAACTACAGCAGAATAAGAATTTATTTCAAGTTCCCATGAACCTTATACCAAGATAGACTATATCCTAGGCCATAAAACAAGCCTCAACAAATTAAAAAGAATTGAAAATCATACAGAGTTTGTTCCCTGTATGATTGACCATAATGGAATCTGACTAGAAATCAATAACAGAAATAACACAGGAAAATCTCCAAACACTTAGAAACTACACAACACGCTTCTAGGAAAAGAGAAAATCTCAAAGGAAATAAAATACACACTTTAGTGAACAAAAATGAAAATTCAACTTGTTCAGAATTTGTTCTAAATAGGTGCTCAGGGGAAATTTAGAGTATGAAATGCTTATGTTAGAAAAGAGGAAATATGTCAAATCATTCATCTAAGCTCTCATCTGAAGAAATTAGGAAAAGTAGAGCAAATTAAACCTAGAGCAAGGAGAATAAAGGATGTAATAAAGACAGGAGCAGAAATCAATGACATTGAAAACAGAAAAACTGTAAAGAAAATCAATGGAACAAAAAGCTCCCTTTTTGAAAAGATCAATACAATTGGCAAACTTCTAGCAATTTCAACACAAATTTTCAATATGAGGAATGGAACAAGAGATAGTATTATAGAAACTGCAGAGAGCAAAATGAGAAGGAAATGCTATAAACAATTCTATATACATTGATTTACTTTTTCATTTTACAATATCCTTGCCTTCCCAGAAAAAAACTTACTAAGCATTGGTACATTGTACTACTTCCATATTGCTTAAACTTATTTACTAATACCAGTTTAAGATGACTGTCTATGATTATAAGGGATATTTATCGGTAGTTTTCATGTTGTCTTTGTCAGATTTTGGTGTATGTTATGATGGCTACATGAAACAAGTTAAGAAATGTTTCCTCTTCTTATCTTTTCTTTAAAATTTCGTGAGAAAGTCTTCCTTAAATGTTTGATATGAATCACTAGTTGAATTATCTGGGGCTAGAGTTTTATTTTTGAGATTTTAGATAATTTATTCATATTCTTAAACAGTTATGAACTGTTCTGATTTTCTATTTAATCTTTTTTCTGGTCATATTTGTCTTTCAAACAACTTGACATTTCATCTCATGTCAAATGTATTGACATAAAGTGATTAATAATACTTTCAGTATCCTTTTAATGTTGATATGATCTATAATAATAATCCTTCTTTGGGGTTTCCCTGGTGGTGCAGTGGTTGAGAGTCTGCCTGCTGATGCAGGTGACACGGGTTCGTGCCCCGGTCCGGGAAGATCTCACGTGCCTCGGAGCGGCTAGGCCCATGAGCTGTGGCTGCTGAGCCTGCACGTCCAGAGCCTGTGCTCTGCAACAGGAGAGGCCACAACAGTGAGAGTCCCGCATACCACAATAATAATAATAATAATAATAATAATAATAATAATAATAACCCTTCTTTAATTCCTGAAACAAGAAATTTTTCTTGATCAGTCTTGCTAGGGCAATGTTAATTTTCTTAATTTGCTCAAAGCAAATTAAGCTTAATTTGTTTAATTTCTCTTTTGCTAATTTTCTTATTTTTCTCTTTTCTATTTCATTGATTTATGGCCATGTATTTATTAGTTCCTTCCTTCAACTTACCTTGAATGTAATTTAGTTGTCTTTTTTCTTCATTCTTTAGGTAGAAAAATTAGATCTTTGTTTTTAAACTGTTCTTTGATGATACATGCATCTACAGTTATAAATTTCCCTCTAAGCACAGTAATAGCTATATCCTATGCATTTTAATAAGTTGTTTATGTTTGATATTTCATTATAATTTAGTTCAAAACATATTAAATTATCCTTATGATAATTTATATCTTTATTATATTTATATTTTTATATTTATATAAATATTTATATTTTTATATATTTATATAAATATAAAATATATTTATATTATATTTATTATGATATCTTTAACACATGGCTTACTTAGAAGTATGTTGTTTTGTTTCAAAATATTTTGTGTTTTTCTTATCTTATTTTTATTGATTTCCAACTTAATTCTGAAATTTTTTCTGGATAACATTTTAAACTTATTTCTATTGCAATATTTCAATATTTTTACACTTAAAGAACTTAGTTTAAGTATCAGCATCTGTCTGTCTCCATGAAGATTCCATGTGTACGTGAAAAGAATGTGTATTCTGCGGCTGTTTGATGTAAAGTTCAATAAATGTTAATTAGGTTGAGGTGGCTAATAGTATTATTCAGATTTGTTATGTTCTTATTGAATTTTTGTCTAATTATTCTATCAGTAATTGTCAGTGAATGATAAAATTTCCAACCATGATCTTGGATTTGTCTATTTTCAATTTAGTTTTGTCAATTTTTATTTCATGTATTTTTCAGATCTGTTATCAGCTACTTCATGTCTGTCTGACGGATTTCATCATTAGTAAATGGTCTTCATTATCTCTAGTAAACACTCGTTGTCTTAGAGTCGATTATGTCTGATATTAATATAGCCACTCCAGTTTTCTAATTCTTACTCTTTGCATAGTATAGCTTTTTCCATGCAAAACTGTTTCTCTC
Source organism: Platanista minor (assembly GCA_004363435.1). Lineage (NCBI taxonomy): Eukaryota > Metazoa > Chordata > Mammalia > Artiodactyla > Platanistidae > Platanista > Platanista minor. The sequence goes on along the minus strand of RJWK010010140.1, from coordinate 9,087 downwards.
CAATTGTTCTCTATCTTGATAAGATATATCTATGTTCTTTTAGACAGTACATACTAGGATCATACCTTTTTATGCAATTCAAATATTTACTTTTCAGGTGGAGTGCTTAATCCACTAAAATGTAATGTAAATATTAATATTACTGAAATTATGGCCACCACTTGCTATTTGTTTTTGTGTAATATTGGTTTTTGGTTTTTATTTTTCTATTTCTCTTTATTCCTGAACAACCATTTTCCTTCTCTCTCTCTCTCCCCCACCATGTCTTTCACACACACACATGCACACACACACACATGCGCACACACACACACACACACACACACGATTGGACAAATACATACACACGATTAGACAAGTCCATTTGAATAACTTATCTTTGCAATACTGAATGCTTTAATTCATGAACAAATTATATACCCCATTTTGGGGGGTCTTTTTATATTCCTCTCAAAATAATTATTTTCAGTATATAAATTTAGAACACATCTTGTTAGATTTGTTCTTAGGAATTTCATGGTTTTGAAGCCATTATAAATTGTGTTTTTATAAAAAATTCATTTTCTATTTTTTGTTGCTGATACATTAAACAGGTTGATTATTTTATAATGATCTTATATCTAGCAACCTTACAAAATTCACTTTTAAATTCTAATAATTTCAAACTCTTTTGTATTTTCTACATATATAACCATGTTGTTAAAGAAACTATGAAAGATTTGTCTCTATCTTTTCAAACATATGTTTTTAAATTATTTTTATTGTATTATTACATAACATAATATCCCCAATATAATTGTTGAATGATCTTGATATCAAGGAAAAACTTTGAGTAGTTAACCATAAAGTATTAGGCTTTACATTATTTTAAGCTACTCCTTACCAGACTAAAAAGTTCCCCTTCTATTCTTACTTTAAGAGATATTTCATCATGAATTGCTGTTGAAATTTTTTAATGCTTGAGCTACATCATTTGAGATAATCACAACATTTTTCTCTTTTTTCATTTAAAGTATTGAATTGCATTAATTAATTTTTAAATATTAAGTGATATACTCAAGGAATAAGCCCTTTTTAATGATGAAGTATTATTCTTTTTATATACAGGTTGTTTTGATTTGTCAATATTTTGTTTACAACCTTTGGTCCTAGGTTGATAAAAAATGAGTTTTAAATGGTCTATTCTTATAATATTATTGACAGGTTTTAGTATTAATATTATGCTTTCCTCATAAAGAAGTTAGAGAATACTTCCTCTTTTCTTAGTCTGTGAAATTCTTTGTTTGAGATTAGCAATATTGCTTCCTTAAAGATTTTTTAAAAATTAACTGACCATCTTGGATTAGGTTATCTCTTTGGAAAAGGTCTCAATAATGCATTTAATTTATTTAAAATACATTGGAATATTAAGATTTTATATTTTCCTTCTCACAGATTTCTTACATTGCTTTTTGAAGAAATTACCTATTTCATCTAAATTGTCAGTTTCTTAACGTATAATTTTTCTTAAATTTGTTTTAAATCCTCAAATGTTTGAAGTATCTTAACTGAGACCCCAATTTTCATTATACTTATTTGAAATTTTTTCCCTGTTTTATAATCAGTCTTACTAGGGAACTATCGATTTTATTCTTTGTTTAAAAAATTGACTTTATTGATTATTCTCAGTTGTGTTTCTGCTATTTCTTCATTTCTAATTTTATCTTTTTATTTTCCCCACAATTCGTGCATTTAATTTGCTGCAGTTGTTTTTTCTTTTTTTCTGGCCCCTTGAAAAGGAAACTCAGATTATTGATTTTTCCACCTTTTCCGCAGGATTTGCATTTAATAAAAACTTTTAATTTCCCTCTAAGGTACTCTTTTAGCTGTGTTCTGCAAGTTTTTATATGTTGTGGATTCATTAGTATTCAGTACAAAATGTTTCTTTTATCAATTGTAACTTCTTTAACACATGAATTATGTAGAAATAAGATTTTCATTTCCAGGTAATTGGGTATTTTCTAGTTATTTTCTTATTTTTTACTTCAAACATCATTCCATTTTGACCAGAGAATACACAAATGATGTACATCCTTTAAACCACAGCTTTTTATTTAATTTTAATCACTGGAAATTGTTGAGATTGGCTTAATGTATGGCCAAGCATATGGTCACTTGATAATGTACCATATGTCCTTCGATAAAAGATTAATTATATCATTACTGAATGTTTTATATGCCGGTTAGGTAAAGTTTCTTAATCATATTGCTCAGATCTACTGTGCTTTTCTACCTTAATTATTCTATCAACTGTAGAGAGATGTACTAAAAACTCATTATAATTTTGAATTTTCTACTTCTCCTTTTGCTTCTTGTGGGGTTTTCTATAGATATTTACAGCCATATTGTTAGATACATATAGACTTTAAATTGTGATAGAGTCTAGTGTATTTTCCCCATTTATATTAATGCTTTTTTCCTCTTTTTATCACAAATAATATTTTGTGGCTTAAAGTGTACTTTGTTCCGGCATTAACATAAATACAGCAGAGTATTGTTTTCTTTTGTTTTACTTTCAAAGTTTTCTTTAAGGTATGTCTCTTAAGCAGTATAGAGTTTTGTCTTTATTCAACCTTATAGACATAGCCTCTTTATAGGAATATTTATTCTATTTATCTTTGATGTAAGAATTGATACAGTTGATTTATAACTACTATACTACTGTTTTTTTTCTATTTAACTTACTTGTTTTTATTCCTCTTACTTCTTTTAGATTACTCTTTTAAGATATTTTTCCATTTTCCCTTGTATTAACTAATTAGTTATATAACCTTTTAGTATTCTTTAAATATTTACCCTATGAGTATAACATGTATCCATGACTTATAAGCAACTGATAAAATACCTTTACACCTTCCCATATAATACAACATTAGGACACCTTAATTGTAGTGTTATTGTTATTCTATACTGTATGTTTAATATACTTAAACACTAGTATTCTTATACATACTATATTTATTAACACAGTATTCTTATTCTTTCCTGCATTTCTATGTCTCTTTGTTCTCTATTTCTTACTACCTAAAGAATTCCCTTAAATATTTCTTTTTATGCAGGCTCACAGGTAATGAATTCTTTCATTTTTTGTTGATATAAAAATTCATGAATTCACACTCATTTTTAATTCTTTGTTGAAGTATAATACATGTACAGACAAGTAAGTATGATTATTTGATATTTTACTAAATTTTGACACACTAGATGCTAACAGCTATAAAGGGAAAATTGACAGTAACACAATAATAGTGGGGGACTTTAACCCCCCAGTTACACCAATGGACAGATCATCCAGACAGAAAAGCAATAAGGAAACACAAGTGTTAAATGACACATTAGACCAGATAGACATAATTGATATTTATAGCACATTCCCTCCGAAAGCAGCAGAATACACATTCTTCTTATGTGTGCATGGAACATTCTCCAAAATAGATCACATCTTGGGCCACATATCAAGTCTTTGTAAATTTAAGAAAAATGAAATAATATCAAACATCTTTTCCAACCACAATGCTATGACATTAGAAATCAAATACAGGAAAAGAAACTATTTAAAAAAACAAACACATGGAGGCTACAAAATATGTTACTAAACAACCAGCGGAACACAGAAGAAATCAAGAAATACATAGAGACAAATGAAAATGAGAACACAATGATCCAAAATCTATGGGATGCAACAAAAGCAGTTCTAAGATGGAAGTTTATAGCTGTAAAATCTTGCCTCAGGAAAGAAGAAAAATTTCAAATAAACAACCTAATCTTATACCTAAAGCAACTAGAGAAACAAGAAAAAACAAAACCCAAAGTTATTAGAAGGAAAGAAATCATAAAGATCAGAGCAGAGATAAATGAAATAGAGATGAAGAAAGCATTAGCAAAAAACAATGAAATTAAAAGTTGGTTCTTTGAGAAGATAAACAAAATTGATAAACCTTTAGCCAGACTCATCAAGAAAAAAAAGGAAGAGGACTCAATTAAATAAAATTAGAAATGAAAAAGGAGAAGTTACAACTGACACAACAGAAATTCAGTGGACCATAAGAGACAATTACAAGCAAATATTCACTAATAAAATGGACCACCTAAAAATGCTTAGAAAGGTACAATCTTCCAAGACTGAACCAGGAAGAAATAGAAAATATGAACAGACAAATCACAGGTACTGAAATTAAAACCATAATTAAGAAACTTCCAACAAACAAAAGTCCAGGACCAGATGGCTTCACAGAAAAATTCTATCAAACACTTAAAAAGTTAACACCTATCCTTCTGAAACTATTCCAAAAAATGGCAGAGGAAGGAACACTCCCAAGTACATTCTATGAGGCTACCATCACCCAGATGCCAAAACCAGACAAAGACACTACAAAAAAAGAAAATTACAGACCAATATCACTGATGAAAATAGAAGCTAAAATTCTCAACAAAATACTAGCAAACCTAATCCAACAACAAGTTAAAAAGATCATACACTTTACTTTGGTAAAGTAGGAGGATACAAAATGAGTGCACAGAAAACTCTTGCATTCCTATATACTAATGATGAAGAATCTGAAAGAGAAATTATGGAAACACTCCCATTTACCTTGCAACAAGAAGAATAAAATACCTAGGAATAAACGTACTGAAGGAGGTAAAAGACCTGCGCTCAGAAAACTATGAGACACTGATGAAAGAAATTAAAGATGATACAAACAGATGGAGAGATATAAAAAGTTCTTGGATTGGAAGATTCAGATTATGAAAATGACTATACTATTCAAAGCAATCTACAGATTCAATGCAATCCCTATCAAATTACCAATTGCATTTTTCACAGAATTAGAACAAAAAATTTTACAATTTGTATGGAAACACAAAAGACCCTGAATAGCCAAAGCTATCTTGAGAAAGAAAAATGGATCTGGAGGAATCAGAATCAGGCTCCCGGACTTCAGACAATACTACAAAGCTGCAGTAATCAAGACAGTATGGTACTGGCACCAAAACAGAAATATAGATAAATGGAACGAGATAGAAAGCACAGAGATAAACCCATGCACATATGGTCACCTTATTTTTCATAAAGGAGGCAACCATATACAATGGAGAAAAGACAGCCTCTTCAATAAGTGGTGCTGGGAAAACTGGACAGCTATATGTAAAAGAATGAAATTAGAACACTCCCTAACACCATACACAAAAATAAGCTCAAAATGGATTAAAGACCTAAATGTAAGGTCAGACACTATAAAACTCTTAGAAGAAAATATAGGCAGAACACTCTGTCACATAAATCACAGAAATATCCTTTTTGACCCACCTCCTAGAGAAATGGAAATAAAAACAAAAATAAACAAATGGGACCCAATGAAATTTAAAAGCTTTTGCACAGGAAAGGAAACCATAAACAAGACAAAAAGACAACCCTCAGAATGGGAGAAGATATTTGCAAATGAAGCAATGGACAAAGGATTCATCTCCAAAATTTACAAGCAGCTCATACAGCTCAATATTAAAAAAACAAACAACCCAATCCACAAATGGGCAGACGACCTAAATACACATTTCTCCAAAGAAGATGTACAGATTTCCAATAAACACATGAAAGAAGCCTCAACATCATTAATCATTAGAGAAATGCAAATCAAAACTACAATGAGATATCATCTCACACCAGTCAGAATGGCCATCATCAAAAAATCTACAGGGCTTCCCTGGTGGCGCAGTGGTTAAGAATCCGCCTGCCAGTGCAGGGGACACAGGTTCGAGCCCTGGTCCGGGAGGATCCCACATGCTGCGGAGCAGCTGGGCCTGTGCACCACAGCTACTGAGCCTGCACTCTGGAGGCTGCGAACCACAACTACTGAGCCCGTGGGCCACGACTGCTGAGCCCGCATGCCTAGAGCCCACGCTCTGCAGTGGGACAGGCCACTGCAATGAGAAGCCCGTTGCACTGTCCCCGCTCGCCGCAACTGGAGGGGGTCCACACGCAGCAGCAAAGACCCAATGCAGCCAAAAATAAATAAATTTTTAAATCTACAAACAATAAATGCTGGAGAGGGTATGGAGAAAAGGGAACGCTCTTGCACTGTTGGTGGGAATGTCAATTTATACAGCCACTATGGAGAACAGTATGGAGGTTCCTTAAAAACCTAAAAATAGAATTACCATATGATCCAGCAATCCCACTACTGGACATATACCCTGAGAAAACCATAATTCAAAAAGAATCATGTCCCACAGTATTCTTTGCAGCTCTATTTACAACAGCCAGGACATGGAAGCAACCTAAGTGTCCATCAACAGATGAATGGATAAAGAAGATGTGGCACATATATGCAATGGAATATTACTCAGCCATAAAAAGAAATGAAATTGAATTATTTGTAGTGAGATGGATGGACCTAGAGTCTGTCATACAGAGTGAAGTAAGTCAGAAAGAGAAAAACAAATACTGTATGCTAACACATATATATGGAATTTTTTAAAAAATAAAAAGCTTATGAAGCACCTAGGGTCAGGACAGGAATAAAGACACACATGTAGAGAATGGACTTGAGGACACAGGGAGGGGTAAGGGTAAGCTGGGACGAAGTGAGAGAGTAGCATGGACATACATACACTACCAAATGTAAAATATATAGCTAGTGGGAAGTAGCCACATAGCACAGGGAGATCAGCTTGGTGCTTTTTGTCCACCTAAAGGGTACAATAGGGAGGGTGGGAGGGAAAAGCAAGAGGGAGGAGAAATTGGAATATATGTGTATGTATAGCTGATTCACTTTGTTGTACAGCAGAAACTAACACACCACTTTAAACCAATTATACTCCAATAAAGATGTTTAAAAAATTAAAATAAAAAAATAAAAAAACATTAGTATTCTTGTACATACTATATTTATTAACACAGTATTCTTATTCTTTCCTGCATTTCTATGTCTCTTTGTTCTCTATTTCTTACTACCTAAAGAATTCCCTTAAATATTTCTTTTTATGCAGGCTCACAGGTAATGAATTCTTTCATTTTTTTGTTGATATAAAAATTCATGAATTCACACTCACTTTTAATTCTTTGTTGAAGTATAATACATGTACAGACAGTATAATCATGTACAGACAAGTAAGTATGATTACTTGATATTTTACTAAATTTTGAGAAATTTTATTGGAACCTAAAAAAAAAGATATTGTTGAAAGAAATTAAGAGGAAAAAATAAATGAAAATATATTGTTGAAAGAAATTAAGAGGACAAAAATAAATGAAAATTTATTCCATGCTCATGGATGGGAAGAGTTAACAGGATAAAAATGTCCATATTACCTAAAGCAATCTACAGATTCAATAAAATCCCTATCAAAATCCCAAGGACATTTTTCACAGAAATAGAACAAAAAATTCTAAAATGTATATGGAACCACAGTAGTCCCCCAAAGCCAAGGCAATCCTGAGAAAAAAGAACAAAGCTGAAGGTATCCCACTTCCTGATTTAAAACTCCTATATTACAAAGTTATAGGAACCAAAACAGCATGGTATTGGTAGAGAGAAATATAGATGCCTAGATCAATGGAACCGAGTTGATATCCCATAAATAAATCCACAAATATATGGACAATTTATTTATGACATAGGAGCACAGAACATACAATGGAGCAAGAATAGTCTCTTCAACAAATGGTGTTTGGAAAACTGGAGAGTCATAAAAAAATGAAACTATAGAAATGCTATCTCACACCATATTTTTAAAATGTACTCAAAATGAAGACTTGAATGTGAACCTGAAACTATAAAACTCCTACAAGAAAACATAGGCGGTACTCTCTTTGGCATTGGTCTTAGCAATAATTTCTGGATATGTCTCCTCAGGAAAGGGAAACTAAAGTAAAAATAAACAAATGGGACTACATCAAACTAAAAATCTCCTGCACTGCAAAGGAAACTATCAACAAAACAAAAGGACAACCTACTCGACTGGATAAGATATTTACAAATCATATATCCAATAAGGGATTAACTTGCAAAATATATAAAGAACTCATACAACTCAACCAAAAAAAAAAATTTGATTAAAAAATGAGCAGAGGGACTTCCCTGGTGGTGCAGTGGTTAAACTGCAGGCTCCCAATGCAGGGGGCCTGGGTTCAATCCCTGGTCGGGGAACTAGATCCCACATGCATGCCGCAACTAAGAGTTTGCATGACACAACTAAGGAGCCCGCCTGCTGCCACAAATAAGACCCAGTGCAACCAAATTAAATAAATAAATAAAATAGTTTAAAAAAAAAGAGCAGAGGACCTGAATAGACACTTTCCTAAAGAAAACGTACAGACGGCCAACAGACCCAGGAAAAGATGCTCAACATCGCTATCATCAGGGAAATGCAAATTGAAACCACAATAAGACACCAGATGTCAGAAAGGGTATTATCAAATAGACAACAAATAATGAGTGTTGGCTAAGATATGGAGTAAAGGGAACCCTTGTGCCCTATTGGTGGGAATATAAATTTGTGTAGCCACTATGGAAAACAGTATGGAGATTCCTCAAAAATTAAACATAGAACTACCATACAATCTAGCAATTCCACTTCTGGATATTTTTAAAATGAAAAAACCCACTAATTCAAAAAGATATATGCACCTCTATTTTCATTATTTACAGCATTATTTGCAACATTATTTACAATAGCCAAGATATGGAAGCAACTTAAGTGTTTATTAATAAATTGATGGACAAAGAAGATGTGATATATGTATACAAAGGAATATTACTCAGCCATAATAAGGAATGAAATCTTACTATTTGCAACAACCCAGATGGGTCTAGAGGGTATTATGCTAAGTGAAATAAATCAGACAGAGAAAAACAAATACCTATGATTTTGCTCATATGTGGAATCTAAAAAACAAAACAAATGAACAAACCTAACAAAGCAGAAACAGACTCAGATACAAAGAACAAACTATTGGCTGCCAGAGGGGAGAGAGTTGGGGTGATTAGTGAAATCGGTGAGGGAGATTAAGAGGTACAAACTTCCAATTATAAAATAAGTAAGTCACAG
>RJWK010010139.1:13754-44282 GCA_004363435.1 Platanista minor | reverse complement strand
AAAAAAAAAAAAAGAAATGACCACATGGGTGAGTTTTTTGTAAGTTGCACATGCTGAAGAGATGACCTCATATATTGGGCCCTTCCTTATTTTCTCAATGAAAAGATTCTCACCGAAGTGTTTTAACTACTCGGAAAATCAACTCGGGATAACCCATTTATTAATCTACGAACCTATGCTTAAGATCACATACAATATAGTGATTTTAAAAAATGTCCTTTTGCTGTCTCGCATTTCACAGAAGTTTGCATATCGCTGACATGTGATTATTACTTGTTACTTAAGCTTACATATGCTACTTTGACACCAGCAGTCATGATCATCTCAGTCCTTTGAGATACAGCATCCTTGAGATCTGTGTTCCCCAGAAGTTGTATTCCAAGCCACAGGGGTTCATTCACATAACATTACAACCGTTTACACAAATTATCCTGAAAGTGTACATTTGTGATCTGGGAGGCTCTTGATGTGGTCTTTAAAGGGCTTCTTTAGAAAGACACTCAGCGCGGAGAGGCGTCAGCTCATCTAGCCCATAGAAGGATGACTAAATCCCTGTGGTATAGCTTCGCCTCCTTTATCGGTGATCTCTCTCAATATCCCAAGCTAGCCTTGACTGAGTTCATTTCAGTCTCTGCATCGGCTCCAGACATAACCTCCCCTTGTATTTGGGCTTGCACAGAATAAAAGGACAGTGAAAACACAGCTCCTGTGTGTGTGTGTGTGTGTGTGTGTGTGTGTGTGTGTGTGTGTATTTGCATAGTGCTTTTAGAAAATTCTTTCATGGGCCTCATTCCTTCATTCACATTCATTCATTGACTCATTCACATCATTTCCATTCTGATACCACTGAGTGGATTCCCACTGCCCTTGGGATAAAATCCAAGATAGTCTCCCAGGCCTCTGGGTCTCAACATCATCTGAAGCCTGTCTGGGTTCTTCCTCTTCCTTTCCACTCTGTCCCAGTGGTCCCCCTGCACTGGTCCTCAGCCTGTCCAGCCTGCCTGGGTTCCTGGCATCAGCTCTCCCCCTGCCAGGAATGCTGGCCCCCCACTTCTGTAGCTGGTGGATTCCTCTCTTCCTCTCAGGTCTGTGTTCAGTGAGGCAGACTCTGCTTATCTTCCTAAAGAAGCAGCTCCCCATCACCATCACTCTTGGTTGGGTCTTCCTGTTTGGTTCTCCTCTTGGCTCTTAGCATTATCTGGCAGGGTCTGGTTCAGCTGTCTGCTCACTTGCCCTTGGTCTGGGTCCTCCCCGTCTCATGAGCTCTGAGGGGGTGGGATCTCAGGACGAGGAAGACCCCTCCCTGCAGCTCCTGGAAGACCTGAGCTGGCTGGCTTTGTGACACCAACCCCAGCAGAGCCTGGTGGTCACCATCGGGTGTATGCAGCCATCGGGCAAGGCTCGTCTTATTGGCCTAAGTTCACTCCAGGGGGAAGGGAGCTCAGAGAGGTCAAGTAGCAAAACCAAGACCACACAGGGCGTAAGCAGGGGAATTGGGAGTGAGTCCCGGGCGTACTCACAGCTTGCACTTGAGCATGTGCGATGTTGTCCTCTCTGCCCCCTCCCACTGACCTGCACGAACTGACACACTTTACATCTGAAAAAATGACTTACATTAGGAAAATTAAAGTTTTAAGGGTCTAATCTTTTCCTATCCCCACCAAAGACATCAGCCTGGGAAAATCTAGCCCAGGCCTTGTTTAACTTGATGGAAATAGGTAATGTGACAGCCCAGGTTCCCTTGTCGAAAGAAGAGGCAAAATGACTTCCTTTGCTTGGAGTCATGGGTGTAATGATTGGGCTAGAGAATCCATTTCAGCTGGAAAAGGGTGGGTGCTGATAAAGTTACGAGTCTGCTGCACCTTTTAAGATGAAATATTTAAACAAGTGGAACCTCGAGTGGGTGATGCATTAAGCTCTCCTGAGATGTAAATCACACGATTCCTAAGCGCCCTTTAACAAAGTCAATTACGTTACAGAAGCTTAATAGAGACCAGGGTCCCTTATCCTTAGAATCGCCCGTTTCTCCCTAGTACTTTTGCCAAAACAAAGACCTCTCTACAGAAGCAGAATATTATTTAAAGCCCTTCAGCATCGTTTTATAAAGTGGATGAAATAAAAAAACAATCTGAACAGAAACGTACACCTTATTGACGTTGCTGGTGAGGAGTAGCACTTTGGTAGGTACATGGCAGGAAACATCTCTGTATTCCTGAAATCACCTCTATTAGATTATGTAGATATGATCTATGAAAATACTCCCAAACTTAATCTGTTGAGACTTCGGAGAGTGTATAAGCAAATGCTTAGATTTGCATTAGAGTCTTGACTTTGAAATCCATAACTGTAAGTTCCTTGCTGACTTTTGAGGGGCAATCTTTAGCACAGGAGGGAGGTGGGAGGGGACACGTTTGTGTTTAGAGGCTGACTGGCCCCCTGGATGTTTTTCAAGGCCCATTTAAATCTCTTCTGAAGGTCAACCCCATATTTTTCATTAGGGAATTAGTACCAGCCAAGCAAGGCGAGCCTGTGTCAAAACCGACTTCAGCCTGATGGCTTTCTGCAATCATTTTGAGAATATTTGTTTTACTATGTTTTTGTTCCATTTCATTTATTTAAAAAATTGAAATTTGTTGCATTTGCTTTTTTTTTTAACCACTTCCTCTTTCTGAACCACTCTACTTGTATTCTCTGGCAGATGTATATATTTTTTTAAAGTGAAGCGTAGAGTAAACAATAACAACAAAAAAGAATGTCTGTTAGCTTCTTAATGATACAGGACTCTCCCTCTCTCCCTCTCTCCCTGTTTATTAGGGGGTGGTGCACAAATTCTTTCTGTTCACATTTTACTTTGTTTTATTCAATTATTACATATTTTAAACAAGATGACTTTTCTGTGTCAGGAGTCAGCAAACTCTTTGGGTAAAATGCCAGTTAATAAATGTTTTAGGCTTTATGGGGCTGCTTGGTCTCTGTCAAAACCACTCAATTCTGCCTTCTAAACGTGGAAGCAGCTGTAGACAAAATGTAGATGAATAGGTGTGACTGTGTGCTAATCAAATTTTCTTTATGGACACTGAAATGTGAATTTCGTGTAATTTTCAGTTTTTCCCCAAATAGTATTATTCTTCTGATTTTTTTCAACCATTTAAAAATGTAAAAGTCATTCTTAGCTCTCACTCACAGAGAATTAGGCTGTGGGTAGGCTGGATTTGACCCTTGGACCACAGCTTGCTGATCCTGCTCTATATAGTAGCTGAAGATAATTGCCTTTCCTTAAAAATTTAAGGTTGATATGAAGCTCTCAAATAATTCTGTTTCAAAATGAAAATAGGGGAGGATTGTTGCAAGTGAAGCCTGGCCATTAGGAAACTATTTGGACTCAGATATGAATTGATTAATCCATCACATATTTAGAGCACCTTCTCTGTGTCTGATGCTCTACTTGGGGAGGACCATGGGATTGTAGAATGACCTGGGATTGTAATCACTGTCAAAGGCAGGGAGGGGCTTGCAGAATAATTTTTGTTATTCTGAAGACATTTTGGAAGCAATGTCAAAGCGATGTAAGAGTGTCTATTTTTTCTTAATTTAATCATCTGTCACTTTCCATACTCCAGTCACTGGAATGGAAAGGAGAAACTGCTCCTGAGAAATTTAAGCCTCTGTAAGTTTTGGACCTGGGCATGGACTCAGCTGTTCCTAATTCATCCCTGGCCAAAGGTCACCCAGAGGGCTTGCAAACTCACCCCTGACAAATAACTTGGTTGACCTGGCAGTGTAAATTCATTTAGGTGAACATGTATCAGTGACCCTCTAAAAAGAAAGTGCTGGTCATTATACCAGCAATTACCATCACTCATATGAGGCTATGCATACAACTAAACCCTAGAATAAATGAAACCAAGAAGGTCCTATTACATACAATCCCAAAGATTTTTCATCCTAACACTCTACGTGGACCTATTTGGGCTGAATTGGGCATGCTCACCTGTGACTTTGGAACAATAATTCAGCACACAGATTTTTAAGAGCCCTTGAGATGTTCCTATCCTTTGACCTTAATTAAATTTCTGGATAACTTTCCTACCTAGAGATCTGTAGTCAAAAGTTATATATAAATATATTTAATGCAGTAGTATTTGTAATATGAAATTTGTGAAAGCCACATACATTTCCAATAATAGCCAAATATGACAAATCATCATATACCCATATATTAGTGCCTATTAACATTTTTTTTCTAGTAGGACGATTTAAAAAAATATTTATTGATAAAGTCAAGACTCCAGACAACCGTATTGAATTGTTGCAACCACAGAGACATAAAAGTGGGAAATCCTGGACAACATTAGCAGTACCTTTCTGACAAGTGAGATCATAGGCTGTGTATTGAGTTGTGGCCCTTTGGAAAAATGAAATGTCAAAGTGAAGCTTCCTCTGTGCCTGTGTTTTCCCCCAGTGAATTAGTTCCTGGTGAGGCCAACACAATGCCTGCCTAGAATGCAAAAGACACTATTAATAATTTTAACCAGTGAATAAATGAATAAATCCATGAACCAAATCTAGTTTAATGGGCCTTGGAGAATTCCAACATGGTGGCATGGTAGTTAGATGATCCAGCCCTGGAGTTGAGATCTCATTACCTGGGTGTCTCAGGAAACTTAAGGAACCTCCCTGAGGTTCAGTCTTTAAACACATTCATAAATGGGGACAGCACCTCCTTCTCAGGTGATGTGAAGTTTAAAGGAGATGATTGATGCTGGTGATGTACCTGACCTGGGTCTGCATTTAACGGGCTCCCAATAAAGGTCAGCTTTAGTCCATACGTCATTGTGAAAGACATTGGCCCCCTTAAAACATGTTCAAATATTTAACTGAGCAAAATCATTTCTTCATGTCCATGTTGTTTAACTGTTTATATCTCACTCTTCAGCATTTCAACATTTACAACATCCTCTTTCTTTGGAGGCACTGTTCTGTATTTCTTTTTAATAAATTAAGTGTAATTATTTTATTTTTATTTTTTTAATTTTTCGCGGTACGCGGGCCTCTCACTGCTGTGGCCTCTCCCGTTGCGGAGCACAGGCTCCGGATGCGCAGGCTCAGCGGCCATGGCTCACGGGCCCAGCCGCTCCGCGGCATGTGGCATCTTCCCGGACCGGGGCTCGAACCCGTGTCCCCTGCATCGGCAGGCGGACTCCCAACCACTGCGCCACCAGGGAAGCCCTAAGTGTAATTTTTAAGATTAATAATGCTCCATGGTTTCTACTAACATTAAAAAATTCTATGATACACACATGGGTTTTCATTTGGTCTATTTCTGAGCTTTCAATAATGCGTGTGTGTGTGTGTGTGTGTGTGTGTGTGTGATGTGTTTCCCTGAAGGTCCAATAATTTCTTTTGTCTAACCTGGGTCAGTTTGTAAGGCAGGAAAACAGTATTTAAAATCCTATTAATGAAATTGTTGGATGCTTTCAGATATTTCCACAACACACAGAGCACTTGCTGCATATGTTACATATTTTATCATTAATTTCTAGTGACTCATCAACACCAAGGGCTCTCAGATACCTTCCAGCTGAGTGCCTGAAGTGCTCACTGTAGTGGACGCCACCAGATCCTGACCTTCCCGGCTGACTGCCCCCAGCCCATCATGGAAATCCCAGGCCCCTGGGAATGGTCCAGTCATGGATGGGCTTAAGATAGTTCCTCTTTGTCCTCTAAATGTGAATGAGAAAGCCCCATGGCTGTTGGCAGCTATCCTGCCTTGATGGTTATTGAAACAGGAAGACAGAGCCAAGGGAAGGTAGCAGGAAAAGGGTTGGACCCAGTGACCAAGAACACTCCTTGTTAGTTAAGCCAGATACAGGCTTATTTTTGATCCTTGCAGCCCAAAGCACCCTCCCGCATTCACTCGGCCTTGGCTAATCACCTGGGAAAATGACTCACTGTACCTCTATGATAGGCAAACGTAAGAACTAACTGCTGGGACAGTGCAAGGCCCAGTGTGGGCCGAGAGCTTGGGGTCGGCCCCTCCCACTTAACATTCTCCTTTGACCCGTGAGTGAACAACAGATGGAGTGATGCCTTAGAAAATGGTCTGCAGAAGGATGTTTGGGAGCCTCGTCAAATTAAACTGTAAATATTTCCCGTGTCCTGGGTAACCTATTTCTATCTTTTTCATAAAGATTAAACATGATCGGCTGTCTCATACAATGAGAGTTTTATTCTGATTCCTTTGATCTCCACTGAACTAAACTAAAATTCAAGGGAAACAGAAAACCATACACAATTTTCAAATCCTATTTAGTTGTTTGAGGATATGATGTTAAAATGTCACTGGTATTTATTGGCACTGGTTCTGAGTGTGTGTGTATATATGAAAAATAATTTTTGCTTGGAGAAAGAGAGAGGGAGAGAGGGAAAAGAGGAGGAGGAGGAGGAGGAGGGGAAGGAGAAAAAGAAGAAAAAGGAGAGGAAGAAGAGAAAGGGAAGAGGGGGGAAAGGAGGAGAGGAAGGGGGTGAGGCAAGGAGGGAGAGGACCAGTATCTAAGGGTATTCAAGGAAAAGCAAGTCTCCCTTCAACCTCCAGCTACAAGTCTCTCAGATTTAAATCTATGGTGGTCCAGTGGTAAAGAGTCTGCCTTCCAATGCAGGGGATGCTTGTTCGATCCCTGGTCAAGGAACTAAGATCTCACATGCCGTGGGGCAACCAAGCCCATGTGCCGCAACTACTGAGCTCGCGTGCCGCAACTACTGAGCTCGACCGCCTCAGTGAGAGAGCCTGCGTGCTGCAAACTACAGAGCCCACGCGCCCTGGAGCCTGCGCAGCACAACTAGAGAGAGAAAACCCGCATGCTACGACTAGAGATAAGCCTGCGTGCTGCAAGGAAAGATCCCGCGTGCCATAACTAAGACCCGATGCAGCCAAAAATAAATAAATAAATAAATAAATGTTTAAAAAAATTATAAAAAAAAAAATCTCAATAACTGTCCCACTTAATGAATTAGGAAGCTCTTTATAGACAGGCACCCTTTCTGAAAGCATAGGCAGGTCACTGTTATATTAAGTCCTCAAGTCTGGCTTTTAAAGATATCTGATGTTATACAGGTCAGAAGCAGACCTTTATCAGAGGACTTCTACATCAAGAGATAGTCAGGACAAGAAACAGAATTACAGCTGAATGCGGCATGCCGGACCTGCTCCCTTGAGTACTTCTTAAGCACGAGGAACTAAGCGTTTTCTTCCTAGGTAGAGTCCTCATGGAAATTTGCCTTCTCAAAGCCCTTATCTTGGCATCTGAGGCCCTACCAATCTGAACTTGATCTGTCTTCCCCACTTTATCCCCCATCTCCTCTCTCCACACACCCTCTCCCTCCACCAGGCATATATGTCCCATCCCAGTGTCCATCCAGCCCAGGTCCAGCTCAGTTCTCCCCAGTACCCAGACTTCACCTGTTGGAAAGGTGCTCACTCTATTGAAGAGGTCCCAGGAGGACATACAGTCTTCTCTTTTAAAGTGTCTTTCATGGGTCTATCTTTAGTCCATTGCGACATTGTCTTTTCACTCCCTTTGGTGTTGGTACATGGAGTGGTGGTCAGAAAGGACAGGCTTGTCTAAGGTCAAGAGTCAAGGTCTCAAAGGGAGTGAAACTTGGGGTCGGAGTCTAGCCTGGCCATGTCTGGCAGGTGTGGCCCTGATGAGTCACTGTCATATCCACTCTGTGGATAACTCCGTAGAGGAAACGTCCCCCCTTTTCTGGGCCATGGTCCCCTGCCCTGACCATGTGACTGCCAGTCTCTGTCCTGAGGGCTGTCCTTAGATCCAGGGTCCTACTCAGAAGTTCCACCCAGACAGACCCTGTTTGACTTTTGAACCCACATGGAAAGAATCACAATCAAAGACATCAGCAATCTAAACAGCTCAAGTAATAAAGATGACTCTCTTCTTGAACGTGCACCTCTTGAAAAATGCTGAAAATTATCCAACACACTTTCCCCCAAGTAGTTCTGAGGTTCCATTTCTTCCCGTCCCTAATTCCATCATTCCCACACTGCTTCAGAGCCTGTGTTTTGCTGCTGGTACTGCAAAAGAGGCCACCTACCCTTTGCCCCTGCCCACAAGGCTTGCTTCTGCCTCCCCCTCCCCCTCTCTCTCCCATCAACCCATTCTTTTCTGTGATAGTTCTTCATCAGAAAGCCCTCTCCTGTGGTTTATCTCATCCATCCCTCAGCATCTCTGGGACTGTCTCAGTCCACTCCCTGATTCTAAATCATGAGTCCAAAACCCATGCTCCAGAAACAGACATGGTAGGGAGTCAAAGGGAGGGTCCATCTACTGGGAAGAGCAGCCCCCTCCTCACCGAGCAGTGAGGGGAGCGTGGGAGCTTCACTCACCGGCCACCTCCCCTCTGCACAGTCCCGTAGAGTCAGCTATCACGGATGCTAAACAGTAGACACCTGCTAACTGTTAGCATCTCCTCCATAACCCCTCCCAAATCTAGACAGTGTCCAAAATGGGAAGAGATCTTCAAGGGAGGAGCCCATTTATAAGAGAATGCTGACTTCTTTAGATCAGGTGCTCGGGGCAGTTGACTATCCATCATGCTGGCCTAGAAAGAGCATGTGACACTGTAGGTGAGAGTTTCCACTCTTTTCAAGAGCGTTCATCTCGTTTTCATTGGCTCATGTGAATTACATTTCGACTACATGTCTCATCCTTATTCGTGGCAAACATTCCGAGAGAGAAGACCTGAGCTATCTTGGGGTTCGGATGTTGCCAAATTCAGGGACTGCTCATGTCTGGACTGTGAAAAGGCCCTAACAGGTGTGAGGTTCCGAGCAGGTTG
The DNA here is from genome assembly GCA_004363435.1 of Platanista minor. NCBI lineage: Eukaryota > Metazoa > Chordata > Mammalia > Artiodactyla > Platanistidae > Platanista > Platanista minor. The sequence continues at coordinate 35,429 of RJWK010010139.1, read as the reverse complement.
AACTGGTCTCCATATCAGAAGAATGGAGATGTAGAAAGGACCAGAGCTTTAGCGACAGGAGTCCAGAATCCAAGTGCAGACTCTGTGTGAAATCCCACACCATCTTCAAATCTTCTTTTTCTCATGTGTTAAAAATCCAAGGGAGAAAGGCCAATGGTTTCTGAACATCACCCATCTGGGCAACAACCTCACAATTGTTCACACTCAGCCCAGCGCCCAGCCCAGAGAATGCGGTTCCAACATCCCCCCCGAATGCCCGGATGGAGGCCTAACTCATTTCCTGAAAAATATACTCTGGCTTAACAGGAATTTTGAAAGCACCACCTCCATGGCTATAATTATAAGACATGATTTCCACATCCGTTAAGCCAGAGGAGGAAGCCGGGTTATCTGCCACCCAGTGGTTACGGAGGGGGTCCACCTTCCCCTCCCTCTGGATGTGACTGCAGTAATCCATTCCCTGTCAGACCAGATCACTAGGAAGCGCCATTCATAATCTTCCCCTCTATTGATCCTGGTCAGTGGGTATTGGCAGCTTAAAAAGATTATGTTTTAATTGGGGACCAGATAGATGGCGTTTTAAGGTTTTAAATTTTGCCTTGTGCCATGCGATGGATTATTTGAGAGTTTGCTCAACACCAGGAGGACAAAGATTAATGTGTTGTCCTTTGCTTGGGGTGACCCAGGGTGCAAATGTAGCTTGGGCTAAAGTGACTGAAAATCTTTTGCTATCACAGGGCTGAAAAGGTTGACTATGAATTCATTAGTGTTATCTTTGTTTAGGGTATAAAATCTACGCATTAAACAGATTCGGTGGAACACACATTTTCTCCAGGCTATACACGCCTCAAGGGACTGGAGAAAAAAATGGGGGTCTCCAGGCGGGGTTGAGGGTGTAACAATTTATGGGACATGAACCCAGGCCTCTCAGAAGCTGTTGTTTCCATGTTTTGGCAGAGGAAGAGGATAATAATAACAGTAGTTAGCTGGGGACAAGATGCCTGGGAGGATTAGACAGAGTCTCTGCAAAGGGTTTCATAAACTGGGAACTTGAGAATAAAAACATAAGAGCTATTTATTGCGGAGTATTTACTAGGGGCCTGGCCCTGGCCTGGGACATGATGTACATTATCGCACATTAATGGTCGGGGCAAGTGACAACCCTCTGAGTTGTTATGTCATCCCTATTCTAGAGATGAGAAAACTGAAGCCCAGAGAGATTAAGTCATTTGCTCAAGGTAACACAGCAATGGTCTCTCCCTGAAGCCTTGGGTCTTGTCCCCATCTATTTTATGCTCTAAAAGTGCAATCATCATGGTCCATATTGGTATCACATTGGTGTCATGGTCCACATTGATATCTCATTGGTGTATCCTTCCTTCTCCTCATCACCACCATTGAATAATTTCCAGGGCTACCCTAATGAAGTACCACAAACTGAGCAACTTAAACAACAGAAAGTTATTGTCTCAAAATTCTGGAGCCTACAAGTCAGAGATCAATGTGTCAGCAGGGTAGGTGCTTCTGAGGGCTGTGAGTTGTAGAATCTGTTCCAGGCCTCTCCCCAAGCTTCTGGTGGTTTGCTGATACTCTTTGGTGTTCCTTGGTTTGTAGATCCATCATCCTGATTTTTGCTTTTACCTCCACATGATGTTCTACTTGTGTGTCTGTGTCCAAATTTTCCCTTTTTATAAGGACATTGGTCTTATTGGATTAGGGCCCACCCTAATGATCTCATCTTAACTTAGTAAATGTATAAAAGGGAGGAGAGGGATAAATTAGTAGTTTGAGATTAAAATATACACACTACTATATATAAAATACATAACCAACAAGATCCTACTGTATAACACAGGGAAATATACTCAACATCTTGTAATAACCTATAATGAAAGAGAATGTAAAAAAGGAATGTATATATATATATATATATATGTATGTAATTAATCACTTTGCTATACACCTGAAACTAACATAACATTATAAATCAACTATATGTCAATAAAAATTTTTAAAAACTGAAAAAAAAATATACAAAAGACACTATTTCCAAATAAGGTCACATTCTGAGATACTGGAGATTAGGACTCCAACATATCTTTTGTTTTTTGCAGGGGTGGGGGGCAATTCAACCCATAACAATCATCACTATTTAGTTGATAAGAAGTAAATATGATAAGTCATTGCACCTGTCTTATTCTGCTCAAGATTCTATAAGAAATTACCCTAGACTGGGTGGTTTAAATAGTCAACATTTATTTCTCACAGTTCTGGTGGCTGGAAAGCCCAAGATCAATGTGCCAGCAGATTCTGTTCATGATGGGGACCCTCTTTCAAGATGCAGATGTTTGCCTTCTCCCTGTATCTTTACCTGGTGGAACTCTCTTTGTCTTCTTATGAGGACACTAATCCCATCATGGGGCCTCATCCTCACCACCTCACCTAAATCTAATTACTTCCCAGAGGCCCCCAGTTGTAAATATCACTTTGGGAGGGATACAAACATTCAGTTTGTAACAGTTTCAAAAGATTTAACTTCACCTTCCCAGAGAACCAGTTATACCAGTGTAATAAGATCAATTAATTTGTCATGGAGTGTTCAGAAAACCAGGTAACTATTCACTTTGGTTGATCAGTTCTCAACCAATAACACTGACACATAGCCACTGTCAGGGACTGCCCCTCTTTGGTTGGCATTTGACCTTTCTCAACTCCTAGGGGCATCTCTAGAGATGTCATATTGGATGCCGAATAAACAGTAAATGCTCTAGGACAGGGATCCCCAACCCTTGGTCTCTGGACCAGTAATGGTCCGTGGCCTGTTGGGGACCGTGCCTCAAAGCAGGAGGTGAGCGGCGGGTCACATTACCGCCTTAACCATCCCCTACCCATCACTCACGTCACTGCCTGAACCATTGCTCACATTACTGCCTGAACTCCACCCCCCTCCACCCCCTGTCTGTGGAAAAATTGTCTTCAACAAAACTGGTCCCCAGTATCAAAAAGTTGGGGACCACACTGCTCTAGGACACTCTCACAGAGCCAAGGTCAAATGTGCAGACTCTGAGAATTTGTGGGTGACCTCAGCTTAAAAAACCATTTCCCTGACTCACAATCCCTGGCATCCTATTTCTTTCCCCAAAGAGTCTTGCAAGCTCTAGAGAAACACCTGCCTGGTTCAGCTTCCCCAGTTCTCCAAGTTTTCTTGGCATCCACTGAGTCTTGCAAGGGAGGGAGAATTCTCTCTGACTTCTCAGTCAGCACAGGCCCCCACGTCCTCACAGCCTCTGATCATGCCAACTTCCTGCTTATCAGGGAACCTCACCAAATTCAAGGTTGTCCTGGAGGCACGAAGCTCACCAGCACCTCTCTAAGGGCACCAGAAAAAGCTGACCTCAATTATATGTCGTGAATGGTCACCATCTTGTTTCTCTTTCCCGCCTCCCTCTGCTGTGCCCTCGGGTCCCCTGCCTTCACCATGAACCCCTCGGTATGGCCCTGTTAACAGAGGCATGCTCCTCAGACACATTTGTGTGAACTCGAAAGACTTGGCACTTTGGCATCTTCTGAAATCCTCCCTTGCAGTGCCTGCTGCTTTGCCCCTGTGGTGGATAAGACCTACACAAAAATCAACAAAGAAGAGGGGGTTGAGATAGAAGTCATTTTCCAGAATGCAAACCTTGCCCTTGTGCTTCCAGAAACAGCTAAGCATAACAAGGTATTTATTCATGATTATCTGTAGTCATGGTTTGTTTCTACCCTCTCAGAGTTTATATGACATTTATATAATGTGCATAATATAATTACATATTTACAATAATTTCTCTTGTTTGTATTCATATATTTATTGTGAGCCCTGCAATATGTATCCGATTAATTTAAAAATAACATTCGTGGAAATCCTTTTGCAGCAGGAGGCTCTGTCAGACATTCCACATTAGATTATTCCCATCCTTTTTCATAACTTCTAAGGGGCTGATAAGCTCCATCCATTTGAAAACTGTCTGTTAGAGCTGAAAGGTCACTTACAGATTCTTCAGGGCAGACATTTTATTTCAGAGACAGGGCAAACGAGGCCCCAAGAAGAGAAGAGATTCTCTCATGGTGTGCTGGCAGTCAGGCCTCATGGTCTCCCGTGCAGCCCAGATACATACATGTGCACCTCCACCTGAGGTGTTCATGGCCAAAGGCTTGTGTTAACACATACCCAGTCTATGAGTCTCTGTCTAGACATTCCATGGTCACTCACGTTTCTGCATCAACTTTATGGTACAGAATTCTTCCCAGTCTGGTTCATCCATTGTTGCACAGTCCAATTATATCATCATCATCACCATCACCATCACCATCATCACCATCATCACTGTCACCATCATCACTGTCACCATCATCATCATCACCATCATCATCTTCACTGTCACCATCATCATCATCACAATCACCATCATCATCATCATCACCACCATCATCATCATCATCACTGTCACCATAATCATCACCATCACCATCATCACCAAAGCCATCATCATCACCACCATCATCATCATCACCATCACCAGCACCATCATCATCATCAAAAGGACTTTATTAAGGGACTATGGGCACTGAAAAATGAAAAGAATATGGTCAAGAAAAGGTGCATGAGTCATGAGAATCAGGGAGTAAGGATCTCATGTGTCTCTTCGTTTGGTTTATCAGGACACATCACTGAGTCTCCCCCTCTGTGGTCTAACTTGTCTACCACTTTCTTTCCAGCCTGATGCTCCTCCACACTGAGCTGCAGGCTTTCAAGGCTGAAGGAGCAGGAGCAAGAGAGAGATGGAGTCAGAGCCTGGCTCTCTGCATATAATTGATTTCAATTTACAGATTAACTTCCTTAGCACTGTGAAATCTTTGTAACAGAGATGTCCCTGTCAAACATTTACACAATTATACTCATGACCATCAGCTCCACCAGCACCTCTCAGGGGCCTTCCATTGGAATTCCGAGAATCTTAAGCCTTGTTCATGGAAAACAGTTAAACACCTCCCCTTTTTTATTGGAGCGTAGTTGATTGACAATGTTGTGTTAGTTTCAGGTGTACAGTGAAGTGATTCAGTTATACAGATATGTATATATATTCTTTTTCAGATTCTTTTATATTATAGGTATTACAAGGTACTGAGTAGAGTTCCCTGTGCTCTACTGTAGGTCCTTGTTGTTTAACTATTTTATACATAGTAGTGTGTTATCTGTTAATCCCAACCTCCTGATTTATCACTTCCTGCCCCCTTCCCCTTTGGTAACTGTAAATTTGTTGTCTATTAAAACCTTTTATATGCTGTGCTCTGTGCTGCTTTAACCCTCTTAATTTACGGATTGGGGACATCGTGAGGGCAGGAACTTGGCTGACCTGGTCTCACTTGTTGTTGAAGCCACCTCTGGGGTCCTAACAAGGAACCTCACAAATTGTATCCCCCTGATGAGAGGTTATAGATTGAATCCCAGCTGAGAAGGATAACGTTCAGAGAGGTGAAGAGGCTTGACCAAGGCCACACTGCATGTTACCGCGGAAGTGGCAACAGAATTTGGACTGTTCCACGCCCACCCAGAATGGGTCAAGATAGCACCATGTCTGTAGCAGATAAAGAAGCCACATCTCCTACTCTTCTTTTTTGCATTTCAAACTTAATTCTTATTTGACTACTGAATGCGTTTTTTTGGTATCAGAACTAGGCTATAAACTCTCAGGAGGCAGAGCCATGACTTACCCTGCCGTGTTCCTGCAGGAGAAGGAGAACATAATAGGAACTCCATGCCCATCTGAAGAAGAATCTTTCTTCAGGTCTAGAATGAGACCGTCTTGACTCAGATCCTGGTTTCATCACTCATGAGTCCTGTGAACAAGCTGCTCAGACTCTCAAAGCCTCAACGTGATCATTTGTAAAACGGAGAGAATAGTACCCCCCTTGTAGGGTTTTTGTAGAGATTTAACAAAGCACCCAGCACATTGTCATGTGGTCAACATTAAGAAAAATTAACTCCTATTATTTTTTCTGGTGTTACTAATACTATGATTTCCCATTTGAAATGGGAAAATGGCTGAAAATTTTATTCTCCATGTCTCCTCTCCCCTATTTAAAGGTGATTCAAGGTTTATACCCCTTCATCTAACTAAGCTTCAAATTTGGATACAGTCAATTATCAAAGATCTATTATCAGTCTATTATAATCTTACCTTTAGGATAAGCATATCCCAAATGAGCTTATTTAAGACCATTCTTCAGTTACTTTCAGTTATTCAGTAACTAACTTCCACAGTGTGCCAGGCACTGGGTTAGGTCTGGGCTCTCAGAGATGGAGGAGTGAGCTGAGGGTTTGAACCAGGGAGGTTCAAGGCCACCTGGGATGGCAAGGGTGGGGTGTACCAACTTAGCTCTCCCACTTGGGGGCCCTACTTTCTCTTAGTCCAAAATTGTTTTTTATTAGACCCAACACATGACTCACCACTCCAAATTACTTTCTCTCTTCCTTATGCTGTTTCTACACTGAAGACCTCCCTCTAGTCCCAGAGGGAAGGGAGAGAGTGAAGAGATGTGAGTAACAAAGGTGGAGGTATTTATTCTTCCTTCTCTAACCAGGACGACTGGCTGACAGTCTTGTCCTATGGGACCCCGTGATAGGAGAGAAACAGCAAAGAACCTGAAAAGACACACGGGAAAGCCAGCCTTCGTGGGGCCCTGCAAGACCTCCGTTTGTTCTAAGAGCTGGAGGAAGAGAAGAGGATATGATCTACACCAATACTTTCCATAATATGTAGAATAAAAATCAAAATAATGAGCATTGTTAAGCTCCCACTATGAGCCACTAACTGTGTTCTAAGCTCTTTATACTTGGTCTCAGTTATCTCTTAACTCTTCTAAATTTTGTACTGTTACTGTGCCCATTTCACAGGTGGAGAAATCGAGGCTTCAAGAAGTTAAGTGATTTAAGCTTGCAAGTGGTAGAGCCAGGATTTGAACCCTAAACATTCTGGCTCCAGAATCTGCAGTCCACACCTCTCCCAGGACCCTGGGTTGGGGTTTCCTCAGCTGGGGTCAGGGTTTCATTGACCAGGCCGCAGTTGGGGAGTACACCACAGAACGATCTGCATAAGATACAAGAGGTTCTTAAAGCCCATTTGCTAAGAGGGAAGAACACAGGTGTGTTCTTCATTCACCTTAGGAGTGGACTACAAAGAAGAATTTTTATTTCATTGCCTTTTGGTGTTTGGTATGCAGTCATATGCTAAGGTCTCCACGGTGGGAGAAGGGGGGGTGAGGGGGAGAGTCTAAGTCTCTGGTCTGGAGATTTTCCTGCTGCCCAGGGAGTCTGGAAGAGTTCACAGGTGCAGCATTTGAATTCCCAAGAGTTTTTCACAACCACAGTGAACTGACAGACATCTATAGATGTGAATTTTCATACATAGGAGATAAAAATACAGACTAAGATGATAAACATAGGTTTATAGACTAAGGGCTGTGTGATTGCATCAGGTAAAAAGTACTTAATTGTTTCTGGAGATAAAAAGGGGCAGTGTGATCAGGAAATATGCCACAGGTGGCGGGGCACTTGAGTTAGGGTTTTAAGGGATGAATGGGAGTTTGCCAAGCAGAGAATATGGCAAGAGGGATACCCTCCAAGCTGGCAGAATGTCCCAAGCTGATGCTGCAGTGCGTTCTCTAATGTACTAAGATCCTACATTGTTTTATTCTTCTTTCTTTTTAATGAAGTACTTTCATAAAATGGCCTGTGGAAGTTAAAAGTGAGCGCTCTGAAAATCCAAAACATTTCTATCCTTAAGTTCCCTACTTGGTCCTTGAAACAGAATCTCTTTTTAGGAACACAAAGAAGCCAATTCTAATGGATTTAGAATTTCCCAACTGCAGATGGGGAATGGAGATTAAAAAGTGGAAAATGAAATTTGAAGAGACTGGGTATCTTCAGCACTGCATTCTCCCAAAAGTTATGGCATGTGAGGGTTTGTTCCCAGAATTGAGGCCACATCATGTGTGAATATTCAAGGCTCCATATTTAGCATGATGGATGCAGAGGCAGCTGTGCGGAGCTGACTTGAAACACTGCATCTTTAGAGAGTTTTGGGGGCTTTGGACCCGTGGTCCTGCTTATCGGAGGCCCCGGATGTGCTGGGAAGAGAGTGTTGTCAAGGGAAATGGTCTCTAAGCTCAGTAACACTGGAATAGAGGCTCACTTCCAGACTTGCCCACAGAACTTGCCAGAACATTCCTTAGGTTCAAGTGAGAAAAAGCCCTGTTTTCGCTATTGGCATCTGTGCGTGGCATTTCCTGCCACTACCCCTCAGCACGAGGGACATTCTGAATCTAGCTCCTGGGCTCCATCCTCCCTGCAGGCCCAGGCCTACCCTGGATCACCTCTGTGTCTAGCCTTTTCCCCGGTGCTGAGTGGAAGGCACTGGAAGGCCTGCGGAAAGAGGTTTATGGGCACGTGACCAGGGGAAGGGCTGCAGATGGGAGGGAGGGCCCACGTGGATTTCCACTTCTGACTGGAAAACTACAGCTTCTAGGGATGTTCAAAACCTGAGGGTGAGGCTCTGGGTGCCCCCGGTTGGTTGGCGGGTCTCCAGGTCGGCCTGAAACGTGGTTCATGCCACATGCTCCTGGCATCGCCCAGTGCTTGCATTAGGACTGCCAAATCCCTTTGGTGCTTGATTATCACGTCACCCTCTGGGCGTCAGCTGGCCTCAGGGTCTCCAGGAGACAGAGGATGAGCACGTGGGGCCCATCTCCGTGTGGACCCGCTCACGGGACACGTCCCCTTGCTGCATCCCCAGGGACTCACAGAAGGGCCCTTTAACTGACCTCCCCAAAGCGGGTCCAGATGGGCTTGGGATCTCCGTGTGATTGTCCAGGAGACGTGGCTACAGAAACCTCATCACTGTTGTTGATTTCCTCACGGGTGACCTTGTATCAACTCAGCCGCAGCCTGGTCCCCATCTGTCTCCTCCGCCGACATTGGTTTCCTGGAGCCCTGGCTGCACTGGGACTGGGCCTGGAGGTTATTATAGCCCATTCACAGAAAATAGCCCCCCAAGCTCAGACCCCTGATACCAGCAGGGGTGAGGGGGGTGGCACTGGTTCAGAAGGAAAGTGGAGGTGGACTTTGAAAACATCCAGTGTGTCCTTTAAGCCAAATTCCACCTGGTGCGTGGAAATAGGTGTGGCCGGTCCCTCTGTGGAAATCGCTCTCTGAGATCTTACTATGGCTTTCCCAGCACAGCTGGATGGCTCACCACCCTCACGTGGGCTGGTCCCCGGTCTGGAATCCTTTCTCCACCTTGTTCTCCACCCTAGGCCCTTCCTCATGGAATCCGATGTGACTTAGGGAAAAGGGTCCTCCAGCTGAAAGATCAGTAAATTCCAGAACTCTTCTGTGATTTTTTTTCTTTCTCATCCATGAATGGGTGTGATAATAGTACCTCACATTCCATGTCAGTATTGTGATGTTTAATCACATTGGTATACTTGAAGGACCAGGAATGGGACTTCTGGTTAAAGACAGTGGAGTGACCCCAGATATTATGCTTCCCTTCCTCCTGAAATCCACTCAAAAAGCAATCAGTGGCCATCTGAATAGACACAGACCCGCAGGGGTCCATGAGATGAGGGATAGAAAGCGGCACACGTGTGGGAGCAGGAGAGCGGGTAGGTGCATGATGATAGTTTTTGCGAATCTGAGGAAGCACGATGCTAGTGGCTGCTGGGAAAAGCCAAGAGCAGCCCTGTTTAGGCTGAAGAATCCCCAGAGACCTCAGGGATTAGGGGCACCACCTCTGGAAGGGAAGGATGATAAGAAACTGAAACCAGAGTTTCAGAGAAATCAGAGGATAGAGGCGCTTTCTGCAGTCTTTGAAAAAGATGAGCAGAGCAGCCATAAGTGCAGGACCAGGAAGACACGGTAAAGAAAAGGGGAAGTAAGTGAGATTTTCGGTACAAAGCATGAGAGCCCCAGCCCCGGGACTCTGCCTGCCCTCGGAAGGGGAGTTCAGAGGACTCTTTTCTGGGGAATCTGACGTTCCAGAGAGACCTGAAGATACTGATGTGGGGGATTCCCTGTGGGGGATTCCCTGAGGGAATTATCCAGCCGGACGTCCAGGAGCAGAGCTTTCAATGCAATCTGGGGCACAGCTTTTCAGAGGGAGCACATAGCCAGGCCTTTGAGGAAAGAATGGGATGTGAAAGACAGCCAGCTGAGAAAGGGCCTGATGTGAAAGGCAGACACCTTCAGAATTTGTGCCTCTGTCCCTGTGGCCTCAGAGTCGGCGTGGCTCCTGAACCTGGTTCCCAAGGGCAGATGTTTCCAACAGGGATGCAGGGAGGGCTCCACGGAGCTGGCAACCATGACAACCAGCTGGTTACTTTCAGACCTTCACCCAGGAGATCAGCGATCGGTGCTCTTCCAAACATCGACCACAACAAAATTCCCTGTTTGCTTCTAATTACAGAAAACATATACAGACAATAAAAATCTCTTAGAACCCCAACAGTGTTGACATTTTAGTGGATTTCCTGTCAATCTGTTTTCTGTACATGTGTCTATATTTCTTTTAGCCCACATATGGATCATAATGTACTTACTATCATAGAAACACCCTCAATGAGTAACACATCATTAATACTTTCCAGTGCCATTAAATATTCTCCTACAATTTGACTTTATTTTAATGGCAGCATGTTATTTCATTATATGAATGGGCTCTGATATGCTTTTATAGTAGTTTTCCAGAATTGCGTAGATAATACAGGCTTAAGGCTAGACATTTGGAAAACACAATCACGAAAAGAAAAGTAATTTATATTATTATTAAATAATATTATTTTTAATAATATTAAATATTAATAATTAAATATATTATTATTAAATAATATATAGTATATATACTATTTATCCAGTGACCTTGGCTAATATTTTGGTATACTGAAAAACATGTAGCATTTCAGAGGTTGTATGCTATTGTATACACTGTTTTATAGGCTTTAAACCAATATATCATAGACATTTTCCCATAAAAATAAACTGTCTTTCACAAAAAGATTTTAATGGCTGCATAGTATTCCATATTTACAGATGTACATAATTTATCAGCCATTGCACATCAGACAATGAAACTGATTCCAAAATTTCACTATTATAAATTATTCCATTATAGACATCCTTGAATATATATCTCAGGTTACATTTCTGAATATTTCGAATAGGATAAATTACTAGAAGAGGATTTTTGGGGGGGAGGACGAGTATTATTGTATTAGTTTTCTACAGCTGCTGTAACAAATTACCATAAGTTTAGTGCCTTAAAACAACATAAATGTATTATGTTATAGTTGGGAAGATCAGATGTTTAAAATGGGTCTCATTAGGCTAAAATCAGGGTGTGGCAGGGCTATGTCCCTGCCGAAGGTTTTAGGGGAGAATTCATTTTCGTGACTTTTCTAGCTTCTTCTAGAGGCTGCCAGTCTTCTTCCAAACCAGCAGCGACTGGTCCTGTCCTTCTCAGACATGGCTCCTTCTGCCTCCTGCTTCCACATTTAAGGACCCTGGGATTATATTGGACCCACCCAATAGGCTAATCCAGCATAACCTCGTTATTTTAAAGCCAGCTGATTAGCAAACTTAATTCCTCTTTGCGTATAACATATTCACAGGTTCTGGAGATTAGAATGTGGGAAACTTTGGATGGCTATAACTCTATATACCATAGGCATGAACATAAAAATGAAAGTTTTAGTAAAAATTGGCCTCCAAAAAGCATGTGATGATTTATAATCTCTGTAGCAGCACATATAATTGTCTATTCTCCCCCATGCACACCAATATTGAGTGTTACTATATATAAAAAAAAAAATCACTGCCAATTTGAACAGCTGAAACTTAGTTTCTCATTGTTTTAACTCTTATTTCTTTGATGATGTGATATGTATCATTAGTTTTTTTCCCAAAAGGTTATTGGTCATTTAGATTTCTCCTTTCATAAATTGCCTGTTTGTGTCATTGGCTCATTTTTCTATGTGTGTGGGCAGTGGAGCATCATCTTTTATAAAAGCTCCTTTTCCATTAAAGCACTTAACTATTTATATCTATGTCAAGTACATTTTGTCCTGGTTAGAGATTACTCTTTAATCTTATTCTTGTATTTGATATCCAGAATCTTAAACATTTTCCACATAGATTATATCAGTACTTTCTCCTATGGCTTCTTCCTTGGTTTTATGAATTAAAAAAATAATAATAATGGAGAATAAGGTTTTCCTCACCTCTGGTTACATAAATATTTACCAATGTTTTTGTAATTTCCATTTATACATTTTAGAATTTATTTTGGTTATAGCAAAAAGTGAAGTATCCTCCCACTTGTCCTTTTTCCAATGACTCTGATCATGTGCATTGAGCCTCTTGATGTTACACCCTATGTAGCACCTGATTTTGGTATATAGCCTTGTAATTTTTTTTTTTTTTTTTAATCACAAAGGTGAAGCTTCTGCTGCCAAGATCTTATTGACATTTTAACACAGGTGTCGCTATCCTCCGGGCTTCTGGGGTTGAGAAGCATAATCCATACAATAGAAATCGGGTGCAGCCATCCAGATACCAAAGGCTCTGATGCCAGCATTGTGAGGCCACGGGCTGCTGTGGGACCATTAAGCTCTTTTTGGAAGCTGCCAGTTGTTTGTTTCCAGGTTCTACCCTCGTAGGGACAGCCAGGGGAGCTAGCCTTGTCTTTGAGAGCATGTGTAGGGTGTGCTCTTGGAGAACACACAACACAAGCATAAGGGCAAGATGCCATCAAGGCCTTTGGCACTCACCACATCCACACTGCTTTCATTCTGGGGGGCGGCAGAATGAAGGGAAGAATGAGAGAGACCTCTGTGGGCTCAGCTGCTGCCTGGCACCCCCGACGCTGCACCCAGAGGTCCCTGCCTTGTCCTGGTTACCATGCCTGGTGCCGCAAGCCATGCCAAGACAAGATGCTTTCCCAGAGGCTCGGGCTCCTTCCTTTCGTTCGTTCACGAATCCGTTCTGTGCATTTTTTTAGGCAGGGGAATCATGGAGAGTAAACTGGGGAAGGCCCCTGGCTACACGGGGCTTAGGAAATTGAGAAGAGAAAATAGAGATCACAAAAAGAAAGAAGCCAGAAAACAATGGCACGTTGTGACGAATGCTTTGGAAAACTCAAGCTTTGGAGAATTCAAGAATTCATGGAGAAGCCGGGGCTTGGAGAGAAACTTCTTCCGGTGGCAGATGCGGAAGGCCCCTTTCCCGTGTTATCCGCTCCAGCCCAGCTGGTATCCAGTGAGTGATGGCATTCTCTGAGTTCCTCAAACACAACCAGGCGTTTCCTTTCTGGCCTCTGCCTGGAATGTTCTTCCCAGGTTCTAGACCCGGCTGCTTCCAGGTTGCAGTTCAGGCCTCGCTTCAAATGTTAATCCCTGCGGTAAATCTCTGTCAAAGTGCCTGCTATAGAAGGCTGCTCACCTCTCTCCCGAAGGAGAGTTCCTCTCCAGCACGTCTTCAGTTTATTTCACTCAGAGAACTCATCTCACTGAAGGTATCTCCCACCGTGATTTATTTACGGGGTTATGGTCTGTCTACCCACTAGGCTCAGAAGCTCCATGTGGGCAAGGCTGCGCCTGGATTGTTTACCACCGTGACCTCGGCAACTAGCTTAATGCCTGACCATAGCAGATGCTTAGTAAATATTTGCTGAGTGAATGAAAGGACAAAGGGGCCATGGAGGGAGTAAAATGAGTCACAAGGGGCCTAGAGGTTTAGATCCATCAGATCTAGTTGGGGGGGTGTGCCCGGGCTGTGGGTATTGCCCCTTCATCCTCACCTTTCCCTGGAAGACTCCACACCCACCCAATGGCTGGGGCAGGAAGGGGCCACCTTCTCTGCACCTTCCCTGGGGCTGGCTGGTCATTTGGGAAGAAGACGTGGAAACACTGAGCCCGTTAGGGATCGGGAGCCCCGCTGTGCGGGGACTAGGACGATGCTGTGCCCACAGCAGGCTAGAGCCAGGTCCACTGAAGTTACAGGGGAGCAGCAGCCAAGAGGCCAGGAGAGGAAGGCACTTCCGAGAGAAGGAAGAAGGCAAGAGCAGAGAGGAGCAGGGGTGAGAACTGGGTGGATGTGCAGGGCAGGAGGTTGTAAGTCCGAGGGAGAGAGGGAGTCAGGGAGGGAGCGGGGAGGCGTGACTGCCTGACCGCACTCTCATCCGTGGGGACAGCATGGCTCTGAAGCCACAGTTAGTTTTGAATCCTGGCTCCACCCCTTTCACTGCAGGATTTTGGGAAAATTCCTCAACCTCTCTGAGAGTCAGCTTCCTCATCTGTGAAATGAGGGTAGGTGTTCTTCACAGGGCCTCAGGGAGCATTACAACACACGGTGTGATGGACCAGCATCAGTTCCCACCCTGGCCCCACCCCTGCTTTGGGAGGATGCAGGCGTGTTTGTGGACCCAGGAGGTTTGCTGAGTGCAGAGCTGTTCTGAGAGCCAAGGTACCAACCTCTGGAGAGCCCAGGACCTTGCCCGAGGGAGTTTGCACACAGCCATGAGTGGAGACCAGTTACAGAACAACTCCCTCCTGCCAAGCCACGAGATTCGCCATCAGGAGCTTTGCCAAGCCCACGCCCCGGGTGGATCCCGGCCTCCAAACCGCTCACCAGGGAGCCACGAATAAGTGCCCAGCCACGCAGTAGTTGGCTGTGTGAGGCTGGACAAAACCAGGCTGACTTCCAGCTGTGGGGCTACCCTGGGCCGGTCCTTCTGGCCCCTGGAGACAGCCTTACTCTGGAAAATTCTGCACGGCCATGAGTGTCCCGCTGTCCAGCGAGGGATACAGCCTCATCCAGCTTCCCCCTTGTGGAGAACTTAGCCTTTGAAAAATGGAGAGAGAGAGAGAGAGAGAGAGAGAGAGAGAGAGAGAGAGAGAGAGGGAGAGAAAGGGCAGCAGGTAGGAAAGCTGGGGCTGAAGCAGCTGGCATACTGCATATTTTAAGGCATTTTAGGGACTTCCCTGGTGGTCCAGTGGTAAAGAATCCACCTTACAATGCAGGGGATACAGGTTCCATCACTCGTCAGGGAACTAAGATCCCACAGGCCGCGGGGCAATTAAGCCCGTGCGCCACAACTACCGAGCACACGCACCCTGGAGCCGGAGCGCCACAACTAGAGAGAGAAAACCCGTAGGCCACAACTGGAGAGAAGCCCGCGCACTGCAACGAAAGTTCCCGTGTGCTGCAGCAGCCAAAAAGGAATAAAATAAATAAATAATTAATTAATTAATCTTTTTTTAAGAAAAAGGCATTCTAAGTCATTCTGTCTGGCTCAATACAGAGTATTCATTGGATCATGTTGTCCCAGACTGAATCTAATTGGACCGAACAGCTTGGTCTCCAGGGCCCCGTTCTTTGTTCACTGGAGGTCCTAGGGACAGGTGACACTTGCCTTCCTACACAGAATCAGACAACTATAGAATCTCAGGGTTTCAAGTGACCTCCTAAGTCATCGAATGTAGACTCTTCCTCCATCTCACCTGGTACTTAGAAATGAGTCACAATCATGACCCAATCTGCTTTTGATCTCCTCTAGGGACCGGATGCTCACTACCACTTAAGGCAGCTCATGTGACAAAGACTACTTGGCAATCCACTTGGAAGTTTCTTCTTTACACGGAAGCACAATCTCTTCCCTCGAAACATCAACGATTTGGGTCTTTTCTCCTCCAGACCCAGAATTCCCTGCTCCTTTGGCTGCTGGGTTCTGACAAGGCCCAGGAATCCCCCTGCCACCCCAACTGTCTCCTTCTGCATGGCCTGGCCAGCCGGCTGCAGCCTCAGTCAGGATGGGCTCAGTCGGGCCGCGCAACAGCTAACCCCAAAGCCTCCGTGTTTTACAGAAACAAAGGCTGATTTCCACTCGGGCTGCACATCCAGGAGGTGGGGGAGGGCTGCAGCTCTTTCCTGTGCCACTTTGTCTCCGGATTCAGGAGACAAATGGATTCAGGCTGAGGGAGAGCCCTGGACCTGGGATTTGCCAGTTCTTCTGACAGAGGGAAAAGAGGACATGGTGAGCCATGTGATGGCTCTTGGAACTTCTGTTCAGAAGCAGCTGATGCCAACTCTGCTCACATTTTCTTGATCAAAGCAAGTCACAGGGCTACATCTGAAATCAACAGGGTGAAGATGCCTGATCCTCTTTCATCTGCCACATCTCCGTTCCTTTAACAGGAAGAGACCCAGAGCCGAGGACCTCCCTCCTGTTCCTGTTCTTACAGCAAGTCGAGTTGAATGGTTTCTTTCCCCCTTCCAGCTCCGGTAACCCGTGAGTGCATTCAAGCCGTCCGTTTATATTTTGGGGAACCTCACCACTCTGTTGTACCCGCAGATGCAACTGAAGTTTCCTGTGCTGGAATTATTCCCTCATTCCCACCCCTTATCGTTTACCACTCTCCCATTTTAGGCCTCGTCTGAAATATTGCTTCCTCCATGAAGCCCTCCTGGCTTCCCATGCAGTTGAGTCCTTCTGTCATTTAGTGGCATAACTCCCTATGGTTCCTCCCAGCACTCATCACACATCTAACTCAGCCAATGCCCATCGTTTTGGCTAGCATGAACATTCCCTAAGAACTGGCATAGTACCCCCCCCATTCAGTCCTGACACCCCAGATCCTATTGTGAGACCTAACACACTGAAGGCACTCAGTAAATTTTGGTTGAATGATTAAATGGCAAAAACGTAACTCTTTCACAGGGTATAATTTTCCTATAAATTTCTTTTTTTAGCCCAAAGCGGGTACTTCAAATTTCTGTCCCCAAACCCTGATATCCTCTGTCCCCAAACCCCGATATCCTCTGAGATTTGGTTTTCCTTCTGTGTATTTCAATCCCCTAAACTAGAAATCACGCAGACCTTGCCGGAAGAAAAACCTATTATGTGTGTGCGCGCGCGCGCGCACACACACACACAGTGCAAAGTCTCATCTAGGTTTTGTTTTTTTTTTTTCCTTTATTGTATACAAAAGTCCCCTGCAAATTTCTTTTATGAATTGGGTCCTTCTGTTTTATAGCCAGCGCTATTTGCGTTCACTGCAAAGCCGTATTACGGTCACAAATTCTTTTTTTTATAGTCCTGGAACATGGGCCCCCGGGAAAAGTCACGTCACAGATCAACGGCCAGTAAACTGGGCTCCTGTGTCAGCGGAACACTTCTCACAAAAGTGAATCAACTCTCTGTTCTTACCCATTGTCATCCTTCACCTTAACAAGCACACCCCAAAAAAGTCCTCTGGTTTCTACGGCTTGTTAGGTCTATCATCTTTTTAATTAATAGTGTTTTTACAAAGCCGTCTGAACTGTGTCATTCCCATTATCAGAAGCGCATTGCCACTAATGCATCCTTTTCATTTCTGAACCCTGGTATCATGCTAGCTGATCTCCTGCTTCCATGCCTTCGAATGAGAGCATCGTTCTCTGCCCACGATCAAATTTAATTTGGACTCTGATTATATTAGGCTGTTGCGACTGAAGTGTCAATTTTTGTCAGGCAATTAGGAGCTCTAACCTGTGAAGTTAAGCTTGATAGGCATTGTAATTGGATTGTTACAGTAATAGCCTAGAACGTTCCTTTTCCTCCTGCTTCTTTGATTCTTGAGTCATACTCCCGTTGCGAGAGCAAAGACATTTGGGTTATTATACAACATCAAGATGTTTGCGACAACAAGATGGCAAGTCAAAGTTTTTGCAGCGGAGTGTGCTTCCACCTACTCCAAGTGTGGGAAATTGAAAGTGTGTGGGATTTAGAAAAATCAGAACACAGAGAAAGTGCACAGCGCTGTGTAAAGAAAAGTTACAGACCTCAGAAGTTAGTGTCGAGATTCCTGGTAAGTTGCAAAGAAAGAAGCCCGAATAGTTTAGAACCTCCTCTCCTGCCCTCCCTCCCTACCCCCTCCCTCTCCTTTTCTTTCCTTTCCCTCATTTCTACAATCTTTCACCCAGTCACTGGGCTAAATCATCATGAAAAAGACAAGACTTCCGTGCTGGTGCAGTTCACGATGTAATGGTAAAGAAATGGAGACCCATAAGGACAGCAGGTCTTTGCAGAGAATACCTGGATGCACCAGAAGATCCTAGATCTTGCTGGAAGGATAGGACTTTGCTGCCAGAGAGAGGAGGAGGGCAGGCCAGCTGATGAGAAGAGCATGCACAGACACCTGGGTGCATCACAGAATTTGGCCACGTCAGGCAGAGATGAGCATTGCAGCGTGACAGGTGCCCGTGGTTCCTGGCTGGGCAGGACTGGCAGGAACTGAAGCTGGAAGCGGGTGGGCCACATGACAAGGGAGGGGTGTCTGGATTTTATCCTGGAGCGCTTGGGTGTTTAAAGGCAGGTGCAGTGATTTTGGAGGGTGGTGTGGATGACGTCAATAGCATCTTTATCAGTCCTGATTCCATGGCCCCGAAAACTCAGTTGCTTCATAGCTCTTCTCAAATGGAAATCCGGGCAAGAGCGAGGAGCTGTGAAACCAGGACTCTCCGGCATGCCCTGCAGAAGACAGACCAGATGAGTTATTGCCCAAACCAGGGCCCTTTGGGAGAGTGAACAAGGTGAGGGGTGACTTATTACTAAGTCCACCTCTGCGATGACAGTATCCTTAAGGACTGTCCCGGGCAAACCAGGAGGCAGGCCATGTACCTCTAAGGCCCACGTGGTGAGGACTGGCTCCTTCGTCCTTCCTCAGTGTCCTCTCACATTATTCCAACTCTCTGAGGCCCAGCTCCATTGACTTTTCTGGTTCTTCCCACTCCTCCAGCCACAGGGCCTTTGCACATGATGTTCCCACCATCTGAACCTTGGCCTTGTTGCCTTTCACTCCTGCACAGGCTCTCATGCCAGCTGGTTCCAGTGGCATTAGTCGATAGAAGGTACTGGAAGAAGATGGATGGGCAGGAGAGGAGGTTACGTATTGCTCTCCTCACTTCTGTCTCTGCATCTCTGGCAAGAGCTGCATCCTCCACAACCTGGCTCCTACCCAGTGTCTCCACCCGCATTGTTACCTCCATTTTTCTGCCTCGTCCCTTCAGTCCTGGGAGTGTGAACAGCTCCCTGCGCCACTTGCCTCTGAGCGAGGCACCATCCCTTTTTTGCTCTCTTTATGCCCGTATCTCTGTGAGGAGTCTCTTCACTAAAGGTTCATCATCAGTGGTGAATTCTGTCTCCTGCCGGGACCTTGGCTGCTGCAAACTGCCCCAGGGGAAGACAGACTGGAGCAGATTCTACCCGGGTGCACCATGAGCTTGCAAAGGAGCTAATGCTGCCTCTGAAGACAGATGTCAGCAGATAGAGAATCTGGTGAGAGGGTCTTCTGGGTGGAGAAAACGGCATTTGGCACTTGCCAGTGCATGGAAGAAAGAAGTAAGATCAGTTTGTGGGCTGGTAAGCAGTCCAATTTCTTTCTTTCTTCTTTCCTTCTTTCTTTCTTTCTTTCTTTCTTCTTCCTTCCTTCCTTCCTCCCTTCCTTCCTTTAACAAACATTTCTAGACCTTCCACTCTGTTCCAGGCACTGTTTTGGTCACAGCATCAATGACAGAGAAATCCCCTGCCCCTCACAGATGTCCTATTCCAGTGGGAGAAGACTGGAAACTAACAAATGGACATATTTCTAATATGGCAAGTGGCCATGAAAGCATGGAGAGAAATAAAGCCAGGTAAAGAGAACCACGAACCTGGTGTGTGGTTTTGAAGATGATATATTATTAGGGGCTTTTCTGGAAAGATGGCATTTGAATAGAGTTCAGAAGGAAATGAGGCAACAAGCATGTAGCCATATGAGAGATGGGTGTTCCAGGCAGAAAGCACACCAAGTGCAAAGACCCGGGGCAGAAGCTTACTTGGTGTGTTCAAGGTCAGCAAAGAAGCCAGAGTGGCTGGAGCAGGAAGGATAAAGGGCGGAGCAGAGGGGGATGATGTCAGCAAGGCTGAGGGACAAGATGGGTCCAGTCTTAGAGTCTGCTCTGAGGATTTGGCTTTTTCTCTGAGATGGGAAGCTAAGGCAGGTTGACAAGAGAGGAGTAACATTGCCTGGTTGCTGAATGAAATTAGTTTGCTTGGCAAGGGTGGAAGAGGGTGACGAGGCAGGGTCTGGCTGCAATGGTCCAGGTGGCCAGAAGCAGGGCAATAGAAGAGGAAATGGTGAGAGGGCGTCAGACTCTGGATATGTGTTGCAAGTAGAGCCAAGACTTCACTGGGTAATTGGAACAGGAGCGTTGGGGGAGATGAGATGCTCAAAAGATGACACCAAGGTTTCTGTCTTTAGTGCTGCCACTTACTGGGGTGGAAAGACTGAAGTCTTAGTTTTATGTTAAGTCTCTTTTGTTTGGGGGTCAGGAGTTCTGTTTTATTTATATTAGATTTGAGCTTCCTCTTATGAATCCATGTGGTGATGTTGATGAGGCAGCTGGATCTAAGGATCTGAAGTCCTGGGAGATACGGATTCAGGAGTCATCCCTATAGAGATGGTACCTAAGGCCACGTGACTGGAGGGGATCACCTGTATGCAATAGGGAGGAAGCCAGTCCTAAGACCATTTGATTCAGCTTGAGTGCAGTTTGGTTCGGGACAGCCCATAATGATATTCCTGTCCTTTGGATTCTGATTTTTCTGATGGTTGCCTCATCAACTGTGGCCCTTATTAAAAATTACATCATTTGTTATTATTTCCTGGTATCATCCTGAACACCAAGTACCTGGTGCAGAGCTCTGAGTGGAGATGCTCAGTTATTGAATAAATAAATGAATGAATGAATCAACCAAAAATTGAATGAATGAACGAGAGAATGAATGAGGCACATCTTGACTTTCCAATTTCACTGTAAGCAGCCGAAGGGCCGTGGAAAAGTCATGCTCTAGTGGCTTGCACCCCAGGGAAACATCACATAGTGAGAAGACAGATATAATATCAAATCCCATCTTGGTACTTCAGGCTGTGTCACTTCGGGCAGGGCATGTCACCTCTCTGAGCTTCACCTTCTGTTTGTAAAACGAGGACTATTGTGGAGGATCAAGGGAGGCTGTCACTGTGCTGAGCACACAATAAGGCTGCCCATATTTTTATTCTTTCTTCTGACCCTGCCCCTGCCCTCCAGGGTCAGATGAGGTTGAGCCCAGAGTGACCAGCCAATTAATAATAATTAATTATACATCGATAATAACAAGGTCTTGAGTTTTATCTAACAATTTATACTCTCAAAAGCTCTTTGGTATATGTTTCCTCTCTTGGCCTTTGGTGACCCAGTGATGGTATCACTCGGACACGTGAGAGTTACTGATTTTCCTGATGAAATGGGGCTCAAGCGGGTGGGGGGGAGTGGTTTGGTCAAAGCCCCCAGGTGGTGGGTGATGAAGGGAGTATCAAAACTTGTCCTGAAGGGGGGTGGAGGTGGGGGGATGAACTGGGAGACTGGGATTGACATGTATACACTAATATGTATAAAATAGATAGCTAATGAGAACCTGCTGTATGGCACTGGGAACTGCACTTCGCTGTACAGTAGAAACTAACACAACATTGTAAAACAACTATACGCCAATTACAAAAAAAAAAAAAAAAACAACAAAACTT
>RJWK010010139.1:0-13654 GCA_004363435.1 Platanista minor | reverse complement strand
GGGGGAAGGCAGATGGAGAACCTCAACTTTCAGATCTGTAAAATGGGTTCTTTCCAGCCTACCTTGCTTGCAGTTATTCCCAAGGCCTGCAATGCCTTCCACCCCTGCACCTCCTGTCTTGTTACCCAGATCTTGAAGTCAACTTTATTCATCCTTCAAGGCCTAGTTTAGATGCTGCTTCCTCCAGGCTTCCTCCAGGAAGCCTGCCTTCATGTCCTCCGATTTAAAGAGACCTCACCCCGAAACTCCACAGCAGTAGATGCCTCCCTCTATGTCACTGGTTACTCTCTCTCCAGGTTAGACCTACTCGAGAACGCGTGGCATCCATCCCTCTGCAGATGGCGAACCCCTCGAGGACAGAGGCTCTGCCTGGTCCATCCCTGCACCCCGGGCCAGCTGGGCCTGTGGGAAAGCTGCTATGTCATGAATGAGGGACCCCCAGGAGGGGACTGAGGAGGCGCAGGATAGCCTGGAATCGTGCAGAAGCAGGAGGATGACCGGCAACTCAGGGGAGGGTGATGGGAGATGAAGCAAGACCAGCGAGGCAGCTCCTGGTCTGAACATGGACCCAGGAGCCATCAAGGGACCTGCCACTGGCTCCTTTTCAATGAGGGTAAAACCGAGTGTTCAAGAGACGAAGTGGCTGCCCCAAGCCACAGGGCCACTCCTGGTGCTGTGGCCCCAGCCCTGCAGTTGAAGTGGCCCCACGCACCACACCCACCTTCCGTGAGGAGCCCGTGGCTGGAGCTGGGCTGGCCAGCTGGTTAGAGATGTCCACTTACAGCTGGTTAGCTAGCTTCACTTTGGGAGGACATTCTGCTGGTTACCAGTGCTTTGTCTCCTGGTGGGGCTGGACAGACCAGGTGAACTCTTCTGCACGCTGCCTGGAACGTGGTTGGTGGCCGATCACGGTTAGCAGTCCTGGTGTCTGTAACTACTGTTATTCTTCCAGGCCTGTTTCTATTGTTTAGAGCTGCAGGGTGGGCCTAGGCCTTCGTTTCCCCACCTCTAGGGCTGACGTTCAGTGCTTCCTCTACCTGGCTTTACCTCCTCCTCTACCCCAGGCCAGGGACACCCAGCAGCATCAAGACAGTGTTCAGTACTTGACATGAGATTCCTGGGGGTCTGGCTTCAAGCTTTTAACATTGGAGAAGTGTTAAAAAAAAACTTTTTTTTTTTTTTAAAAAGGTGGTTAGATGGTAATTTCTGGGAAGTGGAGCAGCTGAGCAGCAGAGACGGGACAGGATATCAGGCCAGGAGCTGCCTTTGAACAAGGAGTGGCTGTGGCCATTGAATGGAGGGCTGGGGGGTGAGGCGGCCAGCGGATTGAATCCTGGCTCCATCATGCACTAACTGTGGGAACTGGCACAGACAATTTGACCTCAATTTTCCTCATCTGTAAAATGGAAAGATAACAGTATCTGCCTCATATTCTGTGTGAGGATTAAATGAAGTAATACGATAAAGTGCCTACTTCACCGTGAACATGGGGGCCACACTAGTTATTATTGCTATTGATCAGCAGAGCTGGGAGAAGGCAGGGTTCTTGCCCTGGGCTTGGTCCAGACTGAGTTCCTCCCTTCCTTCCCCAGTGACAGATGTTTAGCTCTGTAGGTGCTGGGGATTCACGCACTGAATAAGCTGAGTGAGAAAGCCCAGGCCTGCGCTCCAGGGGCTCCCTGTCTCCCTGCGGGTCCCCCAGTGAGACTGAGTTACGAGCAGTGGTGACATTCATTCCCCACTTACTGTGGGCAAGGCTTGATCAGGGAAGGCTTCCCAGAGGAGGTGACACAGGAGCAGGGTACATGGTGCAAGAAGGGAAGGCAAACCGTTTGATTGTGGAACCTACGGTGTCAGAGCACATGGGCAGAGATGAGAAGAGAGGGCGGCTGGCTGAGCTTGCCTGCTCATCTTCAACCTGGGGTGGGCAAACCACAGCCTGCTGTCAAAGCCAGCCTGCAGCTTGCAAGCTAAGAATGCTTATCACAATGAACGTTTGCAATTGATTTGAGGATAGGAAACACTAACTTTGACAGTCAGTTAAACCAAATGTTATCTCAAAAAAAGAATTCCATTCTGCTCATATGTAGACCTATATTACACAAATTTATACTCAGTTATTATATTTTAATTTCATCAACAAAGATTTGAGGAAATATTTTGTCTTCTACTGTTATATAAGTACCTACATGATATCTTAGATTTTTGCCTCTTGGCCTGCAAAACTTAACGTATCTAATATATGGCTTTTTACAGAAAACGGTTGCCAAACCCGGTCTTAAATCCCAGGAAAATAAAGAACATTCAAATTCACCCAGCTAAGCAACGTGCCGGCACTTTCAGACGTACTGTTAAAAATCTCGACCATGACATTGCAAGTTTCACAAACGGTAAAAGGAGGCACTAAGAAGTCAAAAGGCCTCCAGAGTGGTCCCAGAGCCCAACTTCGGTCTTCCATACCCAGCCAGGTCACCGTGCAGCCAGGTGACACACTGATCAGGACTGCCAGGATCCGTCCTTTCACTACGTCGTAGATTCTGCTATTGAAACTTAAACTAGCCATTCTGTCTAAAATCTCTAGCTTCTTATTGGGAGCCGGCTCATTACCAACTTAGACTCCAGGTCACTTCCTGAGCTCTTTCTTAGACCCTTTTCAGGACAGGCATCCGAAAAGCCCCTCCTGCTTCCCTCTGCTGTGAGTGTGACTGATGATGGTCCACGAGGGTCAACGTCGTAGCCCTTTATAAACGCCAGGGCCAGCCATCAAGACCATGCGTGGTCTTGGCCATCACCCAACATCTGGCCCCATACTGGCTGCTCTCCTGACCTGGGGTGGAAGATGGCCCGTCCAGCTGTGAGGGGGCCTCTGGGCCACACTGGGATGCTGGTCATGCAGCTCGCCTGGCGACATGATCAAGCCAGAATAAATTTTAGAAAACATAATGGAAAAGATGAAAATGCACACATTAAGAAAACAAATCTGAGTTCCTCGGTGTTGCCTTTGGACACCAGACAAGGTGTTGATGGTCATCTTTATTAACTTTCCGTCCTGCTTGACGTCCAGTGACAATTATCATAGCCAGGCAATCGATACCTCATTAACGGCAAGCTCTTGAGCAGAAATCGCAAACTGGGTCTCTCTGAAATGCAGTCTCCTTTTTCCAGGTTCCCTTGTTTGTGCAAAGAGAAACACTGTAGATTTGCCTCAAACCAACAAACAAAACCCTCCCGAGTTGGGGGCTTTTACTCCGGAAGAGGCACCTGTTAGCTCTGCAAGCCAAATGCCCTCATCCTCCTCTGAAGTCTGTCCTGATGAGCAGAGATGTTGAAAAGTTTCCCATTTTTCTCTGATGTCAGAGATGTTTTAACCAGCTGGGGGCAGAATTACATTCTGGAAATTATAGGGGATGAGGGGAAAAAAAAGTGAATATTACAAATACAGTAGTCTTTTGGAGTCTGAGCTTCGCTGTTAATGCATTATAAAACAACTTAAAAAATCCTATCAGGAGAAGTGATGTTTGAAGCCACGTTATATTTTAAAAGTGTCAGGACATGGGCAAGTTTACATTTGACAAGCAATTTAAATATTTCAATATATTTTATATCTTGAAAAAAAATTGCCATGATCAAAACCTAGATGAAACTCTTTCATTTGGTACCTGGCTAGGAAAACATTGAGTTACAAATCTTTTTGACAATGTGGATTCTGGGTGTTACATAACCATTTTTAATCTTCTGAAGTATTTCATTGCCTGGGAAAGAAAATCAGGGACGGGGTATTGTGTGCTTTTAACTTCATTTGTCTTAACACCCTTTCACTTTCTTGTTCTGCTTTGATGGTCTGATTACTTCTCTACATAAATATAAGCCGGAACTCATTCTGAGTATAAGTTTTATCTCTTTCCTCAGTGGCGATACGGGATGCAGAGGGTCTTTTTTTCCCCTGTGCATCAAAGTGAATTTAGTAGTGAACGGTGTCTGCCGTTGCAGAAAAGCCCATTTATTTATCCCTATAATCAGAGCAGCGCAGACAACGGAGCCTGGTGCTTCCTCATTTCAGGTTCAGATGTAGGGAAGATTTACTGAGCACATACTATGAGCCAGACACCCTGCTAGGCATGGCCCTGCTAGGAGAAAAAGGGCCCCACTGGCCTGCGTTAGCTCTTTAACCCTGTTTGCTCCTTGCACCAGGCAAGAAAATTCACTCGCCCTCTGCTCTCAGGGAGGGAGTGGGGAGCTGGTCCAGGTGGTCTGAATCCAGTTCCTCCCTGCCCAGGACCTGTAGAATGGGGAGGGCAGTCAGGTAGCTGTGCTAAGTCTGGAATTGGAATCCCTGGAGGCAGGGCGGTGGGTGAGTATTTCCTGTGCCTCACCTTTCTTCTTGGGCTCATTTCCTGGTTGGTGGTGGGGCAGGACTGCAGAACAGGCGGCATCAGCTTCTGGGTCATTCTCAATTGTGGTAGAAAAACTTCTACTGACATTTTATCTCTTCCAAAATTCCTTTTGCAGATTCTTCCCCCGCTTCTTTTACTTGGCACTGTCAATGAAACAGTCCCCAAAGCAAGGAGGCTCCTTACGCAGCTCTCTGGTGCTATGAAGGGTCAATAAAGCCCCCAGAATGACCCACATTCCATGGAAGTGTCACCTGTGAGTGGCTCCCTGGGACACCTTTGCCAGAAAGTGTCCCAAGTAGGTTATGGTTGAACTGGAGATGGAGACACGCCCCATGGACAGAAAGCCATGCCTTCTAGTGGAGGAGAGGTAGATTGGGAGGAAAAAAGGTTCCATGGCAGGGCAAATAAAAACACTGGACAACAGTTAAATTTGAATTTCAGATAGACAACGAATAATGCAATACTGGTGACACACCCTAAAAATAACTATTTGTTGTGTAATTAAGTTTGCAATTTAAATTGAACCGGCCTCTTGCGTTTTTCTGGTAACCCCATCAGAAGGGCATGCTCTGTTTCAGTGACTTTTGTCCTAACTGGTAACTATTTAGGTGCAGAGGAGCTAGGTTATCTTTTTGGTGGTGATGGCAGAATTGATTTCAATTGCAAGGCATGACTTGGAGGGCTTTTAGGCCCTCCCTCCAAAATCTCTCTCAGCACCACATCCCCAAGCTAGCCCAGAAAAACGTGTAAGAACACACAGTGGGACTTCCTTGGTGGTGCAGTGGTTAAGAATCCACCTGCCAATGCAGGGGACACGGGTTCGAGGCCTGGTCTGGGAAGATCCCACATGCCGCGGAGCAACTAGGCCCGTGCGCCACAACTACGGAGCCCGCATGTGACAACTACTGAAGCCCACGCTCCTAGAACCCGTGCTCTGCAACAAGAGAAGCCACCGCAATGAGAAACCCGCGCGCCACAACGAAGAGTAGCCCCCGCTCGCCGCAACTAGAGAAAGCCCGCGTGCAAAAATGAAGACCCAACGCAGCCAAAAATAAATAAATAAATAAATAAATAAGCACACAGTATGCTTAGTAATATATGCTTACAATGGTGCTTCAGCTTTAAAACCAGTCACTTAGTTCTGCCAAGCAGATGGCCACCCAAAGTCACTCCCATGGAGGAAATTTGGAGCCTCTCTGGCTTTAATCAAATGTGCTTTTAGGGTGTCTCTCAGTTCAGTTAATCCCCATTTGGTTACAGCAGCTGGCAAGGCCACAGCACTGACTCCCACCCAGAGCAGGTGGAATCAGCTCTGGGAAAGGCCACGTGGATCACGTCATCCCGGGGCTCACAAAGCCTGGTCAGAAGGTAATGTCGCAGTCATTCGGAACGCCTCGCCTAGCGCCTAGCAAGTTCTTACTCATCCTTTCGGGCTCAGCTAAGAGTCCCTTTTTTCTAGCAAACCTTTCTTACTCTGACACACCCCGCTCCACCTCTCTCCAACCAGCCCAGGGGTTGGCTGCCCTCTGTGTGCCTTCAGGACATCTTGGAGATTTCCCATCAGAGCTGTTGTCATTGTAAAATTTCACAGTTGGTGTGTTCGCATCTCTCGCTTGACTTTCAGCATCCTGAGGGCGAGAGATCCACCCCATTGCCCGTCGCTGTGTCTCGGAGCCTGGCAGAGCTGGCCCGGTGCATGTATTCAGGATGGGTTTACCAAATGATAGACAGCTGATAGAGTGAATGAACAAACCAATGGATGAATCAAGGAATGAATGAGTTACTTGGTAAAACATTTATGATATAGTATTACATGAAAAATCCAGCAGAATGACTTTTATGCAAAAATATACACGTCTTCTAAAATGTACTGAGTAAAAGGAAGAAGCTCCTATGCTGCATCAAGGACAAGCCACACTGATCCCACACACATGAGGCCAAGGGCACAAAGGTGATGCCTGCTGCAGCCGTGACCTTGTGCAGGATGTCAGGCCCGACTGCTGCGGGTTGCAGGGTTAACCCCCAGCTGGTGGTCCTGGACGTTCTCAGTGGTGCCCATGATTCTTTTCCTCTGGGGGCTTCCTCATTTAGCAGGGATGCCAAATGCACAAAACCCCAAATAGCCATAAGAAAGTTGGAGGTGTGGAGTGGAGGAATAATTTTCACTTTCTGGCTGCCCTGCATCACCTGCCTTTCATATTTACACTTCCCTCCCTCTGGGGAAAATTCTGGATTCTGAGTTGACTCCGCCAGAGAACAGTGCTGGGTGCCCACCTCCCTCTGCTGCTTCCCCTCCCAAGCTCGGGATAAGGGGTACAGATCCGTCTCCCACCAGCAGGGTGGTGCAGCCAGAGGGGCAGGCTAAGCGCCCCCACCCTGACCAGCGGCAGCTTTGTGCCAGTGGTGCTTAGGGTGGGCCTTGTACGGTTCCTGGTGCTGGGTTTCTGCTCCCGCAGTGCCGCGCAAGCCTGGTCCTCAGCCTCCTGTCAAATCGGTCCGTCCCCAACTTTCTTTCAATAAGCTCTCTGCCTCTACTGGAAGAAGTAGTCAGAGTAAGTTTCTACTAATTTAAACAACGAACCCAGAGGGATACAAAGGGGAATTAGTTAAGCAGCCAATCTAGTCAATCCCTCTGGGAACCTCCCATGGGCCCGGTTATGTGCTAGGAGGCTCTGTGGCTCCTGGCAACTCCACCCTCCTGTCCCACCAGCCCAAGGCACTGTCTTTCACCTAGTGCAGGAAAGTTTGAAGCTCCCCCAGCCCAGACCCCATGTTCTGGACTGAATTCTTGTGTCTCTCCAAAGTTCATGTATTGAAGTCCTAATCTCCTATGTGATGGTATTAGGAGGTGGGGTCACTGGGAGGTGATTTGGTTTAGATGAGGTCATGAGGGTGGTGTCCCCATGGTGGGCTTAGTGCCTTTAGAAGAGGAAGAGACACCTGAGCTTTTTCTTGCCATCCTGCGAGGACACAGTGAGAAGATGACCATCTACAAGCCAGAAGGTGGGTTCTCACCAGGAATGGAATCTGCTGGCACATTGATCTTGGACTTCCAGGCTCCAGAACTGTGAGAAATGAATGTCTGTCATGTAAGCCACCCAGTGTATGGTATTTGTGACCGCAGCCCCAGCTCAGACACCCCAGGTCTGACCTCCCAAGTCCATCTGACATGGATACCCCCTTGTACTCAGTTCTGATAACCACCCATCTATCTCCATCACGGAATCCCTTCCTACCAGACTGTCCCAGACTTCTCCTTGTGTGTGTATAACCTGCCTAGCACACAATCCTTCAAGGACCTGCCTTGGTCTTGTAGGCGAGGGACAGGCTGGCAGTGGGGACACAGGCCCTGCCACCTGCTGTTACTCCTCCCAGGTCGGGCTGCTCTTTTTATAGACCACCTTGTATATTCCACTCTGGGCCTATCACCACTGGCCCATTTTCTAGAAGCCCCATGTCCGGTCTGCGGATGCCAGATAGGACATCCCCAGCACGAGGCATGGGGTCTGCTCCAGTCCCACACCTCTAGTGGCCACCTAACCCTAAAGAGCTATTCTAGGGCCCCCCACCCCACCCTCAGGGCCCTGTTCTGCCAGGAGCAGTGACCTCATTGCCTTCCCTGTAGAGCCTGGTAAGGGAGATACAATGAACATGCACGACACCCCAAGAACAATCATGTGCAAACTCTGGGTGGAGGCTTCAGGTCAGTGGGGTGTCTGGAGATGGCTGAAATGGACAATTTTAATCCCCAGGATCGCAGTTTCCCATCTGTTATTTCTTCCAAGTGTCAAAAGCATCAGGGCCTCAGAACCAAGGCCTGGATGCCACCCAGAGCCCATCGCTGGCAGCAGGGACCAAGGACACACAGTAGGTCAGCACCACTGTGGATGGTCTGCAAAGATGAAGCAGTTGGAGCTGCAGGGCGGATTGGAAGACCCTGGACAATGGTACGAGAGGCATTTATTTTCAGAGGCTGCATGACCTTGAAATTCTCTCACCCTCTTTAAAAAAAAAAAATTAATTAAAACACAAGGAGGTTAGACCAGAGGACACACCTGAGATGCTGAATAATAATAACCATGGTAAAAGGAGAGTGTCATTCATTGAGTGCTTACTATGCATCGGGAGCTTCATATACATTCCCTCATCTAATCCCATTTCGGCGTTGACCGTCTGACCAATGATGCTACGAGTGTCTTTATCTCTCATTTCCCAAAATTTCTCTGCAGCAGAAAATGCACTGATGCCTTCATGACTCTATACAACCAAAGTGAAATTCCAATGGCTGTTAGAGTCTTTATTGAGTCAGGAGCTAGGGGACCTGGTTGTGTTCATCTGACTGCACTTCCGGTCACCGAGTCCCTAAATGGACAGCTGGAAAACTACTAATTGGTAACTGATCAAATTAGCTTGTTAGGAAGATAGATGGCTATGATAGCAGTGGGGAAAACAACGCTAGCATTGAACAGTGTAATTATATTATATGTGGGTTCAATTCAATATTTAGTCACCCTGTGAGCATGTAAAATTTATATTTTGGTTCCTGGACTATTTATCTCTAAGGATTTGGTCGTTGGGTATTAAAGTCTAATACGGGAAGCAAAACTCCACTGAAGCAGTTACAAGGTTTGTAATGGAGGACTGGATGGAGCCACCCCCCAGGCTTTCAAAATCAACCCCTTTGATCCTGTTAAACGCTGAGGGTTCATTTATTTATTGCTGGCACGAAAAATCCTACCTTTTGGCTTGAGGATACATACATGGAAGTAACATTTTCTTGCTGGAAGAGACAGAGATGGATCTTCTAAGGTCAAACCTCTGTCTTTTTGTAGGTGGAGGAGTTAGCAAGAAAAGTTGAGGTCCACACAAGGTCCCACAATGGGCTGGGGTCAGAGCCAGGACTGGGGTCAACCTTCTGGATCTGTCCTGCAGCGATTTTCATGTGGGAAAATTAGATGCTGCCCATGTCCATGGTCACAGCTGGGCCCTGGCAAAGTTCTGCTTCCCTCCAGCCATGTTCCCTGAATGTGTGAAGCCCTCACATTCTTTGGTGACTTTGTGCTCACTTCTGCCTCTTTCTTAAGCAGCAGCTCACATGACACCTCTCTGAAGAGTCTTTTTCCTTCTGTGGCCAGTTTCCGCATCTTTCCAGGGCCTAGAAGACAACTGGGCATTTAACAGCAGTGAAGAGCAGCTAGTGGAGGGATGCCCAAATGCAGGATGAAAACTGGCATCCCAGGAAGTTCCCATATGTGGACCACACCCTCTTTTTCCTGCACGTTGCTTTAAATGTCATGTCTCTAACTTTTATGTTAGGTTCCTACAAAACATATGATGCTATTTCTGCATTTCCTGCAAACATCTATCTCGAGATATTTCATTCAGAGTTTAGAACTAGAAGGTCTGTCTTTCCTGGGGATCTGGCATCATTCAGTACTTTTGGACAATCCACATTATTTAACATGGAATTTCCCTCTTTGCTTTGGGAACTAAGAAACTCAGAGCCTGGATCTAAACTTAGTCACGGCCACTGTGCTGACCCTTGCCTATTAAAATAACTTTTTCTTATTTCTATCCTTATTTTATTCATCTTATTTCATGTTGGCTGTCCTCAAATCTTTTTTTTTTAATTGAAGGTTACAGGGCATAAACACATCTAATGAGTATATTTAAAAAATAACCTTGTGGAGGAATAACACTCTGCTATTTCAGGATTCATCATCTAGGTTACAGATTGTCTGAGGTTCTGGGATTTTTCTGATTATAACAATGGGGAGACTGAGTCTTTGTATCTGAAACCATTTTACCCCCTTGTCTGTCCCCACTGTGGGGTGGGGACCCATGTCCTTGTAGGCCCTTTCATCTAGTCTGTGGGATCCTTGAAGCAGAGTCATGCCTGCTGCCCCTTCACCGCTTAGAGGTCCACAGTGAAGGTTATCTGAATGCACCTGCCAAATCCCTACAGCTTTCCAGAGTTCTTTCTTTAGTGCTCACAAGAGGTGGGTAGGAAAGGAAATGAAATAAGGTAGAAACCCAAACACTGGTTGTTATCCTTTCTTATTAAATTTGGTAGAATAATTGGTGGCTTATTTTATACAAGGTCCTTCTGAGTCTGACCACAAATTACCTCTTTAACTTCTCCTTTTTTGCACATTTCCCTGCTGCTTCTGTCCCCCACACATCAGTCATGTAAAATATTTCTCTGGTCTTTAAGCACAGAATCCCTTTCCTCCACTTCTTGCCCAGGCCAACTCCTATTCATCCTTCAAAACCCCAATGAAATGACTCATCTTTCTGAGAAAATATTCTTGATCTCCCTACACCTACATATGGTAATTTGCTCCTTTTACTGTGTGTGTACACCTGTAGAATCAATGTATATGTATATGTTACTGGAGCAATTAGCCCATTGTATTATGATGGATGACAGTTTTTACTTGAAGGTGTGGTTAAGAGTCCAAGCTTCCTGTGCTTGAATCCCAGAGCTGCCACTTAGCAGTCATGTGACTTTGGACAAGGTGCTTAATCACTTTCTGCCCTAGTTTCCTCATCTGGAAAATGGAGTAACAAAAGAATCCCCCTCATAGGAAGATGGCAAGGTAAATAAAATCAAGTGCTAAAACAGTACCTAGCATACAACAAGTTCTGGGTCAAGATTAGCTCTGTGTTTAATCTCTTATCTTCCCGACTCTTTTTTTTTTTTTTTTGCGGTACACAGACCTCTCACTGCCGTGGCCTCTCCCGTTGTGGAGCACAGGCTCCGGACGCACAGGCCCAGTGGCCACGGCCCACGGGCCCAGCCGCTCTGAGGCATGTGGGATCCTCCCAGACCGGGGCACGAACCTGTGTCCCCTGCACCGGCAGGCAGGCTCTCAACCACTGCGCCACCAGGGAAGCCCCCCCTGACTCTTTAGGATAGGATGTCCATGATATTTATGCTAGATTCTCTTACCTTTTCCAAAGAATGCTTAGTGAAGTTTTAGCAAATGATTGTGGGGTGAATAATTGAATGAGAAGGTTGGATTATGTGAAGTGTTATTTGTTTTCCCAGGGAATTTATTTATTTTGGGGAAAGGTCTTCAATCTTTCCTTCCAATAGCAAAAGAGGCCCAGGCCCAGGAGGAGAGGCCTTCTTGGAGAGGAAGAAGCCACACATTATTTGGATGGCTCTCTTTTTCCCTTCTGCATCCTCCCTCCCTTCCTTGGGGGAAGGTGGTGGAGCGGGGCACCCACCTAGATCCAGCTGATGAGCTGGTTACAAGGGAACTGTCTCTCAAACGAGCAAATGCAGAAACCTCCCGTGGAGCTCCTCCCCCAACCCAGGGGAAAAGACGACTCCCCTGAGGCCTGTAGGGAGCACGAAGGGGGACGTGGAACTAGCCTGGGGGGCTTTAGAAGCAAGAGAGGCTGGTGGGCTTCCAATACACGCCCCCCCATCCAGCGAGCTTGGCTGGAGTTCTTCTGGACCTGGGACCCTCAGGAACTGGGGCCTGAGGAGGAGCTACACCCGTCCAGCACTTACTGAGCTGAATGTCAGACTCACCCCCACCGAGGCCCTGGTCCAGAGGTGAGTGGGAAAGAAAAATACACACTCTAGAATATTTCCAGTGAGAGCACTATGATGGGGAAGAATGCTGGGAATCCAGAGCAGACAGGTGTGATTCAGGGGTAGGATGCATGGAAGGCTTCCTGGAGGAGGTGATGTCTACACTGCTACCCAAAGGACTGAAAGGGATGTGGCTTGGTCAGGCCAGAGAGTTTTGAACAGGTGAATAAAGTCAGTTTAAAAATCTTTTACCAAGAGTTTCTGAGCTTCCACTGAGGCAGGCTTCTGACCTTGTCTAGATTTGGAGCAGGTCAAAACTCTCTGAGTGTTTGGAAAGCTGTGGTCCATTGATACCTGGCACAGGCCATCTGTGGCTGTTATTTTAAAATCTATATTATGTTAGTTATAACATGAGGCTCACTTAATGATTTCTGGCCCCTGAGTTGCCCCCATTCACAGCCGCAATGAAAATAACATTAATTCTTCTAAAATATTTTGCAAATCATTGAAAAAAAGTGCATTTCTTTGCACTTTGAAAATGGCATTTTCTAGCAATCCTTGTGATCACATCATCAAAGTAGAACTTCCCTGGGCTGAAGAGTTTCTTCTGTATAATTCAGATTATAAATTGTGATTTAAAACTATTGTGATAAGAAGTCCCATAATGGCTACAATTATGGTGTTTAGAGATATCCTAACTATGTCTGTTGCACAGCTGCAATAAATCTCTTTGGGGAGGGTAGCACCTCACTGGTGTTGGCAAAGTACAATTAAATTAGTCAAAGTGTAATAAAGTCGTGGGGAAACATCGAGATATAAGAGCCGAAAATAAAATAAGGATAATTTAATCATTAAAATTGGCGCTGGTTTTGAGGACATTCATTGCTATGGAGATGTTTGAGCAGATTCCAGCTTGCATTTTAATAGTGAACTTAAATAAATCTGAGTCCTGGAGAGAAACTGCTAAGTGTATGGAATCCGAGCTAATCAGAGAAATAGCTCCGACTTGGAGTTAAAGCTGGTAGTTGTTTGTGGGGAAGAAGCCGAATCATCCAAGCCCTGTCTGTTTTTTCAGAATTTATTTTCAAGTTCTTGGAGTTTTGGCGCCAAGTCCAAACTTTCTAGCCAGGCATGCGGGGCCCTCGGCATTCTGGAGCCCACTTCCTTCCCAAATTCCCATGGCCTGATCCTGCCCCTCAGGTCCACATGGCCCCCTTCTGCTTCAGGGCCCATCTCCAAAGCGCCGCATCTCTTAGTAACCCCTGTTCTTTCCTGGAACCCCTGTTCCACGTACCATGCGGTACCTCCGAGTGTGGGCTCTGGACTCAGACAGCTTGGGTTCAGATGCTGGTTCTGACATTTACTGAGACTTTGTTTTTCTTTCTCTGTAAAATGAGGATAATAATAAAACCTGCCCCTAGGGTGGGTGCTTAGGTAAGGGGCCAGTGCCTTCATGTGCCTGGGAGCTACTGCATGGTTACTAGAAATTATTGCTCTCACTGCAGCTCTTGTCCCCTCCTCTCTCACTCGGTCATGGATGTACATGGACTCTTCATTGGAGTTTAGGTGCCTTACAGAAGGAAAAGATGACTTATACATCTTTGCAAGTAATAGATGTTCAATAAAGGTGTTCAATTAATAAATAGATATCTGCTAATAGCAGCATATTTATATATGAGGAAAGTAGATGGTTTTTTTTTTTTTTTTTGCGGTA